>JAVJIF010010859.1:0-142367 GCA_038442645.1 Agave tequilana
AAAGCAAATGGAAGAAAATATCCAACAACTGAGTTGTCTCATAGTGGGGCAAGATGGGAGTGATTTAGTCCCAAATTGGAAAGCTTGTACGTCGCGGGGGTCAATCAGTGACTCGAAGCAGATATTATGGTTGGGCTCTTGGTAGGTGGATTCTTTCCCTGCACCCAAATCAACCCACAAGGTCTGAATCAAGAAGCAAGTTGGTTTCACTTTTCTTGATGTCAAGCCAGGCCTGGGTTCAAGAGAATCAAGACTTGCATGATTTTAGATCATAAGGCCATCAATAATTAGGTTACGTAAAGTAGAGAATTAGGTTATCATCTATAAATGCAAACCGATTATGGATTCATGGGTTGAGTAAAGCATCTCACCTCCTTTCTTTCTGTGGGCAATGATTTACAGCAAGAAATGCTGAATGGAATTGTAAACGTGCTCACAAATAATTTGAAGGATAGATGTTGCTTCTCCTCTCTTTATTTATTTATTTTTGGTATTGTGATAGCTGCATCTCCAGAGTTTAAAGATCTCGAGGTTTGACTATTACTATTCTTAGTAGTATTTATTCCCTTTTGGTTCATGTAGTTTATCCCAAATACTTGAGACAAATGGCTTAGTTGTTGTTGTAGAGAAGGCAGGATATCTCTTGAAATAAAATGAAAAATTGACTAAGAATTATCATATTTTATTTTTGTAGTCTCAAGAACATGATCATAACCACGATAAAAAAAAAATTAAGAGGGGAGATTTTCTTTCTCCTTATTTTTTATTAAAGAATATGTAGATCTTGAGTTTGACTGACACTACTCTTGACAACAATTATATGTTGCCTGTTCTTCTATGAGCTCCTGAATAAGTTGGGAATATGTTTAAGAACTATCCTTTTTTCTTTTCCTTTTCTTCTTTAAGAATATAGCTAATGTTCATAAATGAAACATTCTTCTGTAAAGAGAGAAATTAACCCTCAATAAGAACCAAACCCCTCCCAGGAGAAATAAAAATCCTAGAGTTAAAATCCATCTAGTTTGCACATTTAACTTGTTAAAAAATAGTATCTGTATATAATTAGAATTTGTGCTTCAGGGCTAGAAGAAAAGGAAATGAGGCTCACTAGTACAGAAAAAGGATACAACGTCGGTTTAAAATCATCGTGGTAAACAGTAGACGTCCGTTTAGAAACATATATATATATATATATATATATATATATATATATATATATATATATATATATATATATATATTATATATATATATATGCGAGCGACGTAAAGAGTCCACATCGGTTACTAACCGATGTGGAATATCACTTATAGAAGAAAATAATTCCATGTGTAAAAAAATTATTTCCCATGTCGGTTTTTCTTTAAAAATAAATTATTTTCTGTGTGGAAAATAATTTATCAACGCATTTAACGTCAGTTATCTGTGATAACTGACTAGGAATAAGTATATCTGCGTCTGTTTTTTTAGAAACCGACACTAAACATTTACAATTTCACGTCGGTTTTTGTTGTAACCGACGTGAAAAGTTACTAACATATACAACATATACAATCTTTTCGCGTTGGTTTTTATAGGAACAGACGTGAAAAGTATTATTTTTTAATTTATCAACGCATTTAACGTCAGTTATCTGTGATAACTGACTAGGAATAAGTATATCCGTGTCTGTTTTTTTAGAAACCGACACTAAACATTTACAATTTCACGTCGGTTTTTGTTGCAACCGACGTGAAAATTACTAACATATACAACATATACAATCTTTTCGCGTTGGTTTTTATAGGAACCGACGTGAAAAGTATTATTTTTTTTATTTATCCACAAACTTGTAACCTGTATGCAGATATGAATGTTATATATATGCACATACTAAATTATCCACAAAATAAAACAAATATAAAATAATATGAGATAATCAGTGTAAGCATATAAGTTTACTCACCAATCTCCATTGTTTTGTAAGAAACTAGTTTGAAGATTGAGATGGATAAGAATGTAGGGAGAGAGAAGATAGTGCAGAGATCGGAAGCCAAAAGGAGCGAGAACGACGCGAGAACAGAGTTTATATATGAGACCAGCAGCAAGGCGGTGTCGACCGCCCGGTCGATCGGTGTGAACAAAGCAGCGCCGGTCGACCGCCCAGTTGACCGGTGTGCACAAAACATGCACAAGGTAGCTCGATCGACCGACTGACATGAAGAACTCTCAGTTGGACACGGTTGACTGACTAGTCGACCGGGTGCTTGGGTCGGTCGACCGCCCGGTCAACCGAAAGGCGTTTCTGGGCGCGCATCTGTCTCTCTTTTTAAGATTCAGATTTTCTTTCTGAATTGGAGACGAATCCAATTAGGGTTTCCTAAATTCCTGGATCTCTTGGCTATAAATAAAGGGATAGAGCTCTCTTGAATTGTATGGAAGGTACAAATTGTATTAGTTGTTGAATCAATAAAATTTCTCTCTCTTTCCTTGTTCCGAGGACATAGGCAAATTGTCGAACCTCGTTAAATATTGTGTTTGCTTTCTCTCTTGTTTCTTGTTCTTGTTATTTTTGGGTGCTTCTCTGTTGCATCTTTGGGTTCCTCACTGGTTGTTGCTTCATTCTTAACAAGTGGTATCAGAGCATCCCAGGTTCGTCGTGGGATTGTGTGTTGATTCCAAGAGCATTTGTTTCTGTTTAGGGGAGATCGTGTGTCGATCTCAGAGCAATGTTGGAACTGTTTGTGGGATTGTGTGTCGATCTTAAAACAGCATTTGCATTACTCAAGGAATCAGATTCGGTGGAGTAGATCGTTTTGGAAACTATTCTAGTGTTTCACTTTGAGGTAAAGATCCTATCTTTGTCTAATTTGTTTAATCTAACCCTGTTTGCTTTCGCATTGCTTTGAGGAAACCATTGAGAATATGGCCGGAGATAGTATATCTACCGTAAAATTTATGAACCCACATCCTTTGAAGATCGATGTGTTGAAGTTCGATGGCAAGAACAACATCAGCATATGGAGATGTGAGGTGATAGATGCACTAATGGTATCAAACCTCGAGGACATTCTACGATTGGAGAAAAAAATGTGATTCTACTTCTGAAAAAGATTGGGACAAGATGAATCGAACAGTGTGTGGTTTGATCAGGTCTTGTTTGACACACGACATAAGATACCATATGTTACATGGAACATCTGCTAGGCAGTTGTGGGAGATTCTGGAGAAGAAGTATCTGACGAAGAGCATTGAGTCGCGGCTACAATTGAAGAGGAGGCTTTATCGCTTCCAGATGAAGAGTAGACTCTCCATTGATGAACACATGAACAACTACACCAAACTTCTTACAGATCTAGTTAATGTGGATGTCAAGATTGATGAAGAGGATAAGGCAGTGATTCTTTTGAATTCTCTTCCGGACGAAGAGTATTAGACATTTACTCTTACCTTGATCAATGGTAGACAAACACTTAATTATAATGAAGTGTCAGTTGCTCTTGTAAACTATGAAGTAAGGAGGCAATAGATTGTCTTCTCATAGGAGTACATCCGCAGAGGCGTGACAGTAAGAGACAGAGGTTCATATAGGATGTAATATCCCTAGTTAGTAATACTGTATCTTTATTTTTCTAAAGTATTTAATTTAATTTACGGATCATTATTATTATTAATTAGCTTGATTGATAGTTATTATTATTAAATCTACAAATTTATTTTTAAGATAGTAAATGACATTTTGGCTTTATATACTATTACCATTATTTTTATCAATTATTACTATTAGTGTTATTATTATTAATATTGTCAGTGGTTATTAATTATTAATAGTGTTACTATATTATCATTTACTATTATTAGTGAATGGTTAATTATTAAGATTACTATTATTAGTGTGACTAGTATTTTATTTAATTACTTTAATATTAGTATTGTTCATTAATGTTATGTTTTCTTTGGTTAGCCCATACCCTCGAACCCATTATCTATTGAAAATCTATACCTATTTTCTACCCAAACTCACAACCCGAAACCTATTACCCATTTACTTATTTGGATCCAACCCAAAACCCATTGCCTATGCCTATTATACCCACTAACCCGTTAACCCGTAACCCATCCTATATAATCCTAACCTAAACCTAATCATTAAACCCTAATCACAATTTCTCCTCCTTCTTCCCCCTTGGCCGCCGCGGGTTCTCCCTGCCGCCGCTCGCGCGAGGCCACCTTCAACACATCATGGCCATCCCCTCTTCTTCTCCTCTGCACCACGTGCAAGCCGGCAACCCACCGGAGCACACCAGCCGCACCCACCTCAACAGTGCCAACAACGGCCGCTCCCCACACCCGAGAACTCCTCCGGCGTGCCTCCAGCCCACAACACCTCCCTCCCCTTGCTCCTCCTCTCCGCCGCGTACATCACCGCGCAGCCGAGTACCACCACCGGAACCCCAGACCTCCATCGTTCCCTGAACCTTCGCATCACACCTGCATCTCCACCAAACACCCTCCACGACCACCCCATCATCTCCTTCCTTCGCTGTCCTCGCGAACACTCCTCCGCAGCGCACCATCTCCCTTCCATGCTGCCCTTGCCCAAGGCAGAGCCCCTCCTTTTTCACCACCCCGTACTCCACCACACAACCAAACCCGAAGCTCTAGGTCGCAGCCCATCCACCAACTCCAACAGCAACGCCCCCATCAAGCCTTGGCAGCCTGAGCTCCTTTGATGGCCGAAGGTGGTCCGCATCCAGAGGCAGAAGAGGATTCTCAAGCAGAGGCTGAAGGTTCCACCAGCCTTGAACCAATTCACCAAGACTTTGGACAAGAATTTGGGTAATAAATGATTGCCCTCTCCCTTCTGATCCAAGTTTGATAATATGTTTGCATTTAATAATACATTTTGGATCCATGCTTGACTTTCATCGTTAAACATGTTGCATAAAATAGTGTAGATGTGTTTTAGATTGGTAAATGTGCACTTTAATTCATGTGTGTTTTATTGTGTATGGGAGATATCTTTCTCCGAGCCATTTTCCGGCACTCCGCGTGTCGCCGTGGATCACCGTTGGCGAGAGCGAACGCACCCACGCCCTTCACGACGAACTGCTCTATCCAACGATACCCTCTGCGGCCCCAGATGCCTCCGTCAGAGCCTCGTCGGTGCGCCGCAAATCGGCTCGAGGTTAGTTTTACCTTAAATTGTATGGTGGCATTTGTGTAATAATTGGAAAGTCCATTAAATTGTTTATTGGTGTGTACATAGGTGGGCTTTTGCATGCATGCGTGGGTTTGAAGGTGGGAAATTATTTATGTGTGGGGCTTTTTGCATGGTGTGTGTGAGTTTCTATTAATGTACATAATAATATATTTATATAATTATGTAAAGGTGGGTTTATGTATATATATATGTATAGGTGTAGGTATGTGTATACTTGCATGTGTATGTGTAAGTGAGTGTACGCGCATGTGTCAGTATGCTAGGGAGTGTGTTAAGTGTATATTTATATTTATTTGTATGTTTGGCTACGTGTTACAGCGTTTCGGACTCGCTCGGACGATCCGAACTCGGTAACGACATATTCGGATTTGTATCTATTCTGGACCCGACACACAGGAGATTCGAAGACCGATCCATAGGATGATCTGTAGATCAGTGCCAGTTCGTGCAGTGAAGATCAGACGGCGATTCGGTTCCGAAACTGCGTCATTTTATGTGAGTGTTTGCTTTTGTCTCATTTTCCTTATTTACTGTTGTCTATATGTATTGTGTTTTACTTTTATCGTTTCATGTGACTATTTGATTTATTTTACCAGTGTGAATACCTGTATCACTCTATGAGTCATGAGCGAACATTCACCTTATTTATTTTGTTGATCAGAGTATTGATTAGTGTCATTTCATGTGTAGTTATTTACTACTATTGATTCAAGACGAGTTGAGGTATAACTTATGCTGTGACTTAATTTGATCTTTTGATCAGTTGAACTACGTTATATTTGAGGTTAAAGGGCATATATTAGGTATAGTGTTTATTGGCAGTTGTTGGTGATTATCCTGACTAGAATTCCCGTGGATATTGAGGAAGTGTTAGATATGACATTGCTTTACCAATATACTGATTTGCTGATACTTGGACTGGCATTGACTTAGTTAGAGTTGGAGTTGACCTATGATATATTTATATTGGATCTTGATCAGTTTATAGAGGAGCTTGATCTTGTTGGGTTGTCATTAGGTGAGTGTATAGCTTACCCTTGAAATAGACATGTAACATGATCTTGGTTTTAGATTATTAGACCAAAGACTTTCGGATTTATCTTAATTATATTGATTGAGTACTGATGATCTTACCGACGTTAGATACTAGATATAAAGATGATCAAGATTTCTTATTGATCGAGGACGTTACCCTCTTTAGTTATGATCTTGACTATAGTTGGATGGATCTGGTTTTGAGGAATAGATATTGATTGAATTGACTTGACCTGATAGATCTTAGATATATCTCTGATATGTTACTTGACTTTGGGATCATGTGATTGACCTCGATAGAGTGAGAGTGTGTGATAATCTTGATAGAATTGGAACATGAAGATTTGATTTTATGTATCAAAACATGTAGTATTTCAGTTATTGAGATTTGGACATATCGATGACTTTGAGAATATTAGTTGATTTCATAATTTGCCTGGATTATTCTATCCATGTCATCTTGAATAATCATGATTTATCTGTGGAACCTGACTGATTATACTTGGTATTTACCTGATAACTATCTTGTCCATGTTACTTAATTGCTGGGAAAAATATCATTACATTTAACAACACCCGCATGTTATACTTGTTACATATTCCTGTTATACCGTATCCTGTTCCTTAATATTATATATTCCTGTTATACCGGTATCCTGATTACATGTTGATATTGTTACCGTGACTACTACCGAGTTATCCTAGTGATTTAAGTAACATGCACATTAAATAATCTTGATAAACTAAAACATGATAACAAACAACTTACACTGGGATTGGGGAGATTGATGGAGGAGACAGCGTCCGTATTTTGGGTGGACCTAGGATTTAGGTTGCGCAGCCGAAAGAGGATTCCACTGCAGGGTTCCCGTGGGGTGACTGACACCCCGTCCTGTTCCTGTTATACATGTTATACATGTACATGTTCCTGTTTACATGTTCCTGACTACCTTACGGTAGGTCCTGGTTCAGCGCCAGGAGTCTGGGCCGTGGTCCCGGGTATGCACGGGACCCACCTAAAGCATGGACAATGTCTCCAACCGATCAGTTTCAATAACTGAGGACATCGATTGGCATGTGTGGTAGGCGTAGTATGGGATGCGTCTATTACATGTGACAATTGGTGTTCGCTGACATAATTAATAATAAACTGTTGATGTATTGTGACTGACTGTAATCACCTGATTGTATATCTATATATATCATTATGATAGACACATAATTGTAACCAAGACCAGATTATGTACTAGGTTAGTGATATTGCTAGGACATACACTTAGACATCTGTTGTTTGTTACAGTTATTTTACTTGTCTTGTACCTGTACTCTTATTCTTTCTATTGTTATTCAGTTGCTTATGTATCATGTTATTTGATTATCTTATATCTGCAGTTATTCTTGTTATTACTTTATGCACCTTGTTTATATGCACGAGCTCTCCCCTTTACACACACACTCACTAGGTCGCTTTTTGACGACCCTAGATTTACACGTCCAGTATTGGACGCTTGTTCTATTGTGCAGATGTACGATGAGACTGTACGACTTGCGAGGAACCGGACTCTCTCTCTCTTTTGATTCTGGTATTCTTTCCTTTCTTTATTCCTGCTATTATTCTTTGATTCCTGTATATCACCCTTGGCTTCTATTCTGTTCCTTATTTCATTCCATATCATGTGTAGTCTTTATACGTATTATTGCAGTGATCCTTGATTATTATGGTTTAGATTTATAGCTTATTCAGGTTACTTTAGGCTTAGCGCGTATACGGGAGGTATTTTCCTTGCGTATATGCGTCGCCGACTCGTGTCGCGTCTCCGCTCCAGCGTATTTTGGGAAGCGGGGCGTGACATAGGAAGGGCAAAAGTGATCGCGGGAGATTGAAGTTCATGCCAGGTTTTAGAGATCTGAAAAAGAACCAGTGCGCCTTTTGCAAGGAACTAGGGCACTGGAAAGTTGATTGTTCAAAGGCCAAAGGTAAGAAGGAGTCAAAGACTGAGGCAAATCTCGCACAGGTAGTCAGTACTCACGCCAGTACTTCATAGGCAGGTGCATCAGACTCGGACTCATCGATATTCTCTTTCTCTGTTACTACTCCTATCGTTGGCTACTCAGGAGATGTTGAGTGGATATAGACACTGGAGCTACATACCACGTGTGCCCGAATAGGGATTGGTTTTTTAGCTTCGAGAAGCTAAACAGATGTTTATTTATCATGGATGATGATCGCCCATGTAACATGGAAGGTATAGGAACAGTCTAATTAAGATGTTCGATGGATGATACGAGAATTGAAGGAAGTGAGGTATGTACCTTAACTTAGGAGAAATCTTATCTCTGTTGGTGCTTTGGAAACATTGGGTCTTGAGGTATCAATAAAGGATGAAATTCTCAAGATGATCAAAGGCTCAATGGTAGTTCTGAAGGGCGTCTTCTGGAATAATCTCTACTACTTGAAGGGTAGTAATGTTAAAGAACAGGTGGCGACCTCTACTGATTTAGATAATGACTCAACCAGGCTATGGCATATGAGACTCGGATACACAGGTGAAAAATCTTTGTAAGCTCTTGCAAAGTAAGAACTATTGAAAGGTACCAGAACCTATAAACTAGATTTCTGTGAACATTGTATCATCAAAAAGAAGACCAAGGTGAAATTCAACATAACGAATCAATGCACCGAGGAGATTCTGGATTATGTTCACATCGATGTTTGCGGACCTACCAAGACTGCATCTATTGGAGATAACAACTACTTTGCGACTTTCATTAATAACTATTCTAGGCGATATTGGGTATATATAATGAAGCACAGAGGGAAAGTCCTAAAATTATTTGTGGAGTGGAAGAAGAATTTGGAGAAAAGCATGGGAGGGAAGATCAAGGTCCTCTGGTCAGATAATGAAGGTCAGTATAAGTCTGATCCTTTCCTAAAACTATGTCGTGATGAGGGCAGGCACTCCACAATAAGGGAAATACCGCAACAAAATGGGGTAGGAGAAAGGATGAACAAGACTTTGCTAGAGAAGGTATGTTGTATGTTATCCAATACCGGATTACCAAGAAAATTTTGAGCTGAGACTTTGACAAATGCTTGCTATCTCGTCAACAGGTTGTCTTCGTCTGCGATAGGAGATAAAACTCATCTAGAGGTTTGGTCTGAGAAAGCTGCTCAGGAATATGATTCGCTAAGGGTATTTGATTGTCCGGTCTACTACCATGTTAAAGAAGACAAGTTAGACCCAAGAGCGAAGAAAGGAGTGTTCATAGGATTTAAGAGAGGGATAAAAGGCTACAAGGATCTGGGATCCTAAGAACAAGAAATTTGTTCTCAGCATAGATGTCACATTCGATGAGGCTTCAATGTTGAAGTCTACAATCTCTCAGCAGGTAGAGATTGAAAGGACCAAAGAGGTATCACAGTTGGTGGAGAGTGATGCTACTTCACCATCTCTAGAAAGGTCAGTATTTTTGAAGATTATACCCAAGGTGACACAGGGTAGTGATCAAGTAGCCGAACAGGATGCTGATAATGATGAGGATCAAGGACACGTTATGGGTGATGTCATGAATCCGTTGCTGTTGGAAGACCCAGAAGAAATCCACGCAAACTAAGTTAGCTCACTATAGATATGATTGTGGCCTATGCTCTCCCAGTCGTCGAAGAGGTACTCTCGTTTACATATAGGAAAGCTGAAATCAGTTCAGAATCGAAGATGTTGACGGATGTTATGAAAGAAGAGATGTGTTCTCTACACAAGAACGACACTTGAGAACTGACAGAGTTGGCCAAAGGAAAGAAGGCAATTACTGTATGTAGGTATATGCAAAGAAACATGGATCTCTCAAGGAAGATATTGTACGCTACAAGCCAGGTTGGTGGCGAAAGGCTATCCACAATGAGAAGGCATTATTTGCAATGAGGTATTCTCCCTGTTGTGAAGCACTCGTCAATTCGAATTTTGCTAGAGCTGGTAGCGCAATATGAGTTTGACCTTGACCAGCTCGATGTGAAGACCGCCTTTCTCCATGGCGATCTTGATGAGGAGATCTATATGACTCAGCCAATGGGGTTCAAATTTGCAGGCAAAGAGAATATGGTATGTAAGCTGAAGAAATCACTGTATGGATTGAAACAATCTCCTAGACAATGGTACAAATGTTTCGACAGGTTTATCAGAGGAAAAAGGTACACACGCAGCCATTATGACCCATGTGTGTATTACAACAAGCTACCTGGAGGAGAGTACATCTATCTACTGTTATATGTAAATGATATACTTATCGCTTCTAAAAGCAGATCCTCAATTGATAAATTGAAGAAAGATTTATTTTTCGAATTCGAGATGAAGGATCTAGGTAAAGCAAAGAAAGTGCTAGGCATGGAGATTGAGCGACACCGTAGGAGTGGCAAGGTGAACTTGACACAAAAGGGATATTTGCAAAAGGTACTTCAGAGGTTCAATATCGATGGTGATACGAAATCTGTAAGTACACCACTATCTCCTCATTTCAAGTTAAAAGGCACTATGTCTCCAACTACTGTTGAAGAACGTGAGTACATGTCTCGCGTGTCATATGCTAGTGCAGTTGATAGTTTAATGTATGCAATGGTCTGTACAAGACCAGACTTGTCATAAGCTGTCTCAATGATTAGTAGATACATGCATGATCCTGAAAAGGGTCATTGGGAGGCAGTAAAGTAAGTTCTACGGTACATTAAAGGTATCATAGATGTTGGATTGGTATTCGAGAAAGATTCTACAGGTAAGCACGCGTGTATCGGATATGTTGACTCCGATTATGCAGGAGATCTTGACAAATGCTGGTCTACAACAGGGTATGTGTTTACACTCTCTGAAGCACCGGTGAGTTGGGGACAGTCTACTATTGCATTATCTACTACAGAGGCCGAGTACATGGCCATGACGAAGGCTATTAAGGAGGCAATATGACTTCAAGCATTACTTGATGACTTGAGAATTGAATAGGATCTGTTGAAAATCAATTATGATAGCATGAGTGCTATCTATTTGATGAAAAACGATGTGCATCATGCAAGGACGAAGCACATAGACGTCAGGTTCCATTTTGTTCGGGAGATTCTTGATGAAGGTGATATTAAGTTACTAAAAATTCACAAAAAGGAGAATCCCACAGATATACTTACTAAGGTAGTGTCAGGAGTAAAGTTTACACATTGTAAAGAGTTTCTCCGTATCCTTCCATTAGCTTGAGCTCGTTGGAGCTCGTTTGGATGAACTACTTTTCTCAACTTCCTCCTACCCTTCTTCCCTCTTCACTCTTCATCAATTCATCCTCGTTATCAAAAAACACTATTGGGGGCATACAAAACATGAATGCCAAGAATTTTGAGCTCATCCTCATACATCTCCTCAAAACTTGAATTAATCATTTCTTTTGAAGGTGTGTAACTAACTAAAGCATCCCTAATCAATTCATCCAAATAGTTAAGTTTATCTTCAAAAAGGTTTTCAAAGCTTTGGTCAGTTTGAAGTTCTTGAAATATGATTTCAAACGATTGAGCATTGGTCGGCTCATTGAATGTGAAGATACTTAAGTCAAGTTTTTTTTTCCTCAAAGGGAACATACATCATCTAATCACCACTATGATCGCACTCATCCATAAACAATCAAGAAATAAAGGCTCATCATCTTCACAAGTATCCTCACAACATAACTCAATTTTCTCCTCAGGAGGTGTATGTGTGTCCCAATCATCTCGAAATAATTCATCCAAACACAAAGATTCATCATCATCACATTTATCTTCACAATATGACTCAACTTGCTCCATATAAGGTGTAATTTTAACCAAATGATTTCTAATCACTTTGTCTCGAAATCGAGAAATGTCATCAAATATGCATACTTCGTCAATAAGCTTCTCACAAGTATTGAACTTGTTCGCTTCATGAAAACGAATGTGATCTAGAATTAAAGATTTTAGCCCAGGAATAGATTAAGTGTTCTTGATGGAATGAGCAAACATGTTGATATGATTTAGAATTGATATGAGTCTCGTAGTTTGGACTTTGTTAAATTTATCAAGATTGATGTGATCTTGAATTGACTTGGATCTCGTAGTTTGAACTTTGTTCATTTTATCAAGATTGATGTGTGCTTGAATTGACATGGATCGATTTGGTTTTGAATCAAGAACAGGGTGAGTAGAAAATGGATCTTTCTCTTTTTCACCAGCTAACTCACTTGATATCATATCTAGATGACTCAAGTGTTGAATATTATCACAGAGCATTTGTTGTGATTGGAACCCCGTAGATTCAGAATAATTCCAACACTCCAAATTGAAATTTGATGGATAGGGTTCGTTCGTAGGTCTTTGAAATGTATGGAACTGATTTTAACCTAATACTAGCGGATACCCTATCGAAGGACACTGTTCTGAAGGATGAGATGGATTATGATAATAATTGCACCAAATTATAGGATAAGAAGTAAAAGATGAGAGAGTGGTTTGGGTGTAGTGATGAAAGCTCGGAAAAGAGATTGGTGGATGGAAAGGTAGGTTGGTCTATAAAATGAATTATAACCAAATGAGTGTGGATAGGCCATGGAAAATATTTTTTTAGTGGTGAATTATTTTTGGCTAACCTAGATGTACTAGGTCTCTTGACCAAGCTGACATGCACAATTAATAAAAACAAGATCACTCAATCAATCAATGAAAAGAAAAAAAATCAATCAATTCTATTCTAAGGTATACTTAGACCTAGACGACTTCTAATTGTAGATTGCCCACGAGAGGTATATTATAGTATCTAACCACAAGTTAATCGGCCAGATTGGTGGCAAGATTGGTAGGAGGTATCCACGCAAAAGAGACGGGCCTAATTAAGTCAAACAACTAACTTTTGAGGTTTCGCCTCTCAATCCCCTAACTTAGTTACTGATTTGATAAGAGTGAAATTCTAACAATTTCCTCCTTAGGAGAATCTCCTAATGAGTCTGAGTTATCCTAGGGCCAACGTCTAGTCAAATTTTAATTATGATTAGCTAGTAAGTGAGAAGATACTTTGTTCGCTAAGGGAGGGTCATGACTTTTCCACCCTATCTTGTTTATGGATTTGCCCTTAAATCGTTTTTGGTGTGACGTGTGTAAGTTTATAGAAAGTAATCACTCAAAGCAATTGTAAATCACCCAAAAGTATTTCCTAATCTAGATGCAATGCAAACGTACTTTATCTTCAGTACTCTTCAATAGTAATTTAAAATAAACAGAATTAAACGAATACCCTAGGATGCAACATCTAACCATGTTTTAAAAAATTACATGCATGAGTTACTGTTGAATTAGAAATTAGTGTGTACAACAGACTAACAGGAAAAATAATAACTGCAGAAGTTATAGAATTGCAATTTAATCACCATTCAAAGAAGTAGGGTGACCAACTACACTACTTTGCCATGAAAACGCGGCTTTTGCCGTGTTTGTGCGGTTTTGTGGTGGAGTTAAGTGCTCTGCCTTTTAGGGCAGAGTCACTAAGCTTCTGTTGATGTTCTGCTATTATCCAGTTCCTATGATCTGCCTCTATACACAAAAACAGAGAAGAAAAGTTAACCAATTAATAAATAAAAGAAATATCATTCCCTCCCGGTAAAAACGCTAAATTTTGATTGAGGAAAAACAGAGAGAAGTTAAGGTTAGAATGATGTTATCTGATTGTTGGTGGTGTCTCTAATCTTTCGCAATTTATCCGCCATAGTAAGGGCTAAGTGGGTCGAATCCACAAGGGGGAATACGATAGAAGCTTTTCAGTATCTCCTTAAACACTAAATCGATTAAGTATTCTTCTAAAAAAATAATTATATGTTAAGTGTTGAAGTATAAAGAAAAATATGAAATTTGGTGATAAGTTGGGCTTTAGAAAAGATCTAAAGAAATATAACCTACTAATCATCTACCACCACTGACTTACTAACCTATACTAGAACTTACATCATTTTAGATCATAAAAATTAGACCTTGGAGTTGCCTTCAATTCAAGTAAGATACATAAGATAAAAACTAAACCCTGTTTGAAATAATTACTAGCCAAGACCTAATATTAAATTATCAAATCCTTCTAAGCATACAATAAGAAGAATAATCAAGATTCAATATTAAACTATCAAAGCTATCTAAGTATAGAATAAGATAAACCATTGAAAAGTATTAACATATATGGATTTAACTAATCATCGCCACGTGCTTTCAAGAACTTTAACTAATTCTAGGGTTAAGCATGCATAGGATCCAAGCGGTTTATTCTAACCAAAAATTAAAAGTAGTGGTGGGGATATTAGCAAGTCATGAAGGAGATTAGATACTCATGGTAAACTAAAGAAAGCATGGTAAAAGAGAAAGTAAGTAAAGAAAGTAAGTAAATAAAAATAAATTGAAAAAAAATTTTGTGATTGATGTTGTCACCTTCAATTAGAAGAGTCTTCTCCTTCTTTACAAAACTTGAATTAGAACTAAATCTTAAAAATTACAAAAAAAATTTGGAAGAGAAACTATAGATAAATTCTAAGTTATGATTTCTGATGTGGAGATACTTTTTAATGAGAGATTTTAACTCTTTAAATAGGCCTAAGAGCCAATGACAATAAGATACACATTAAGAGGTTTAATTCAATCCCAATTCAATATGGGAATTCAACTCTAAATTGATCTGCTGCAAGTTAGCGTGTTGATTGCTGAATATAACTCATCAGACGGCAGAATTAGATAGAGTGGTCAACATAAGAATTGTATTCCTTTAAGTCCTCTTTCTGTATCATCTTGAATCATCGAATTTGAATATCTTTAGCGAATGTTATGATCAGAATACTAGGAGATGTCTAGTCTGAATCCGAATCTAAATTGATTTTGAATTCCGAATTTAATTTTAATTATCCTCTTTATCTCCAATCAGGATTAGATTTATCTCATCCATCTTCTAAAAATATATGTTCTGATTTTGAATTTTAAATTTGAAGATGATGATTTATCCTTTCCTCCTCTTGATTTCAAGTTGATTTAAATTGAAACCCAAATTTAGATAAGATTAGAGACAAGATAAAAGTTTTCTCTATCTCTATCTTCCCATTTAAGTAACTGCATATCATAATAAAAAGGAGAGTTAAATAGTAAAGTTAAATAAAGAATAATTAAGGATAAATGTGAAAATGTGATGATAATAATGCAAAATTGAGATGCAATCACAAGTTTAAGTTTTGGGTTGTGTGTTGTACTTTATTTTTATTCTAGCATTTTAATTATATATCACCTATTCACCTCCCTCTAGGTGTATTTCATATACGTCATAATCCTTGGTTGTGAAATAAATCCTCCAAAATGCGATTAAGTTGGACTAGATTTGTGATGATTTTTTCCTTCTCCATTGATTATCACATGCATAGATTAAACATTATGACAGATAAATAACAGAGTTTATTACAAGATAAATGTAAGAATGTAATAATAGATAATGCAATATATGCGTACAATCACACCCCCACACCTATCGTTTGCTCGTTCTCAAGCAAAACAAATAAAAAAACAAAGCTAACCTAATCTATCTCACTTTCGTAGGAATCACAGTTGCACTTGGCATGTGCAATAAGCCGTTAAACCTCTAGGTTACCTCAAGAGGATGAGTTTTCTCTCGTGAGGGTTTTTAGTAGATTACACCGACAGAATCCATAAAGAAAGAAAAATAAAGTGTTAGCATTTTGAAATCACATTTTGAAAAAGGAAAACATATTTGAAGTATTCTTGCAAAAATTCAAGTAATCTATAAGTCTTAGGATTACAAAACTATTCATTTTTAAACTTAGTCTCCATACAAGAACTTTTTAACAATCAAGATAAAGATTAAAATTGTATTTCTCACCTAGTCTTTTATTTTACCCTAAATCATATGCATCTTTATGACCGTGAATGTTTTGACTTAGAATTCTTCAACTCTCATTCTTATGTCTTATTTTACATTTTATAGCAGTAATATCCCTTAATTCTATTAGGCGTTCTAATTCGCTTATGTAACAAGCCTTAGCCCGAGATTCCCCTTGCAACTCATGAGCATCCTTTTGTTCTGTGCATACCTTGTAAATCTGTATTTTGCGCCTTTTGTCATGTAATATTCATGTAAATATTATGTCACCCTCTGTTGTGACTCTGTATTTGTACTTGTTCCGTTGGAATATATATATCGCATATTTCTGTACTTTGAATCTTACTTATACTGACACTTAGCGTATATATGTGAGAGTATTTCATCCCAATATATATACATCGTAGTAGCATTTCCATACCCAATGGAGTGGGGCGTCTAGATGCAATGAAAAGTCAAAAGGTAAAAAGGCAAAGCATTGGTTGGTGCTCTGGGCTCATTTTTGGCCTTACTCTCGAGTTGTAACTCAATCAACCTCAATTCTGGTTCTAAGGCTTTCAAAGCTGTCCTAAAACCGCTAGATTATTACATATGTGATGCAACTGTTAAGAGAAACAATTAATATTTTAATAAAAAGAAATTTACATGAAAAAACTATTTAAATGAAATTAATATATTAAAAAATTTATATTCTCAAATAAAACTATAGAATTCATAATAGGATTGTATTTAATTAAATAACATTTAATTTGAATAATATAGTAATTGTGGCATGGGACCAATTGAAAACTATTAAATAATTGTATTTTGCACTTATATAACAATAATATTTAAAAACTATCGTGTAGAGTTTGATGTTAGTTATGATATAACTTTTTCGTTTTTTTTTGATAAAACATTTAGAGAGACATAAGAGCGGACCGTGATGCAACTATTAGGGCTAAGAGTTTGCATTAAATAGTAGAGATTTATGGGGGAAAATTAAGAAAAATTGTATTTTTTGTATTTTTCTTTTTGCTTGTTGCTCTAAAACTCTTTCATCTCGGGTGCAACTTTTTCAGGATTTATTGACCATAATCTTAATTTTTAAACAATTAAAGATTATAAAATTGTAAAATCACAAATCCTTAGAAACTGACTAATGATATCCTTAAAAAATTAAAGAAGATGAAGTTGGAGGAGAAAGAAAGTGACAGAAAAGTCATTGAATTTTAGCTGGAGAGCAAACTTCAGATACTAGTTGTGATCACATGAACATAGCACTGACTAATGATATCCATGTAAGCCTACATTTAGGCTTGCTCATACTCTAAATATTTAAGTTTAAAAACTAGATATTTTTAACACCTTTAAAAGCCTTTGCTTTTGGATCCATGAGGACATTGTTACTTAATCCCTAAGCCAGCCAATAAAATGTATTAACTCTTACTTTTAGGAGTTACAATCAAGGCTCTTAATCTAACAAGTTTAGATCTATCAGGACTCAACAAACGAGATTGTCAACTGAAGATTTAGTCTCGTTGGAACGAAATAGACACATGGATACTTGAGCATCAAGGAAATTAGCTCAAATCCTATCAAAATTTCCTCATGAAGTGATGCTTAATGTAACTAAAAGTAATTAAGAGATAATTAGAAAAAAGGATGTGAGGCTTATCTGGATGAGCACATAGCGATATTTTCCCAGCCCTACGCTTGAGGCTTTTGGTGGTGGTGGTCTCTTTTTATTGAGATGGTGGATCATTAATTCCAGTGACGTCTGACTCCCGAACTTAAAAAATGCAATGTTGGATCCAGCGAAGTGTGCCTCTTCTGACTCTTTCAGAGTAGCTATACGAAGGACACGAAAGTGTGCTTCTTCTGACTCTTTC
Organism: Agave tequilana; assembly: GCA_038442645.1. NCBI lineage: Eukaryota > Viridiplantae > Streptophyta > Magnoliopsida > Asparagales > Asparagaceae > Agave > Agave tequilana. The sequence goes on from JAVJIF010010859.1 coordinate 18,009, forward strand.
GTAAATTTGAATAAAGATTGTAATTGAGTCTGAAACCTCTTCTAGATTCTTCGCCATTGAATAAGATATTTGAGGCTTGCACCAACAAAGTGTGATACCTTCAAAATTTCCAAAGAGGTAATCCAGCTTTGAATGCCTTCGAGCATAGCAGTGACAAGGGCATTGCAGCAAAGTGATAACAACAATTAAGTCCCCTTCGACCCACAACTCTTCACGACTGCTTGATAGCCTTGTAGGCTGCAACAAACTCACCATGTTAATAGATAGCCCCCAACTAATGAGTTTGCTTCAGCCACCAACATGTTCCCTATAAACAAATAACCCGAGCCCCCATGCATCGAGTTAGGATCCAGTGAACAGTCAAAGTTAGCTTTCAGGCAACCGGGCCATGGGAGCTCCCAAGAACAAGGGTTTAAGCAAAGCCTCTCGTTGAGCACCAAGAGGAAGGGAGCTCCAATTGGTCCGCTTTGCCGCCTTCACTAGATACAATTGAAGCGCCCAGTGGGTTGAGCCATGGCCTTGAGCAAGACAATGCTCGGGAAAGAGATCTCGTCTCCAAAATCCTTTCCGTTTCTAGCCTTCCTGGGCTCCCATGCCGAATAGTTTTGGGCTCTTTTGTGAGTGGACCCTGTTTTTTTTTTCCTGTGTGTGTCGGGGCGACACGATGAAGATTGTTGCGAATCCGAAAATGGTTTTTTTGGGAGGCTTACTCCGTGGAGCGGAGTTGAGGGCCGATAGGCCTACTAAGCCGGAGCGCTCACGTATAAGCCTCATTCCTTGTGGGGTCGGGGCAGCGCCCCATGGAAAAAAATTTGAGCTTTTTTTTTATTGTATTAGATAATTTGAAGAAGAAGAAGAAATTTCAGTATATTTTTCATAAAGGGTTAGGTTACATCAATATATATATATATATATATGAGAAAAATGTATATCAGCCCGCGGGCTGAGAGTACTCTCTCAGCCTGCGGTGACGTGGCTCGATTTGTCACCTCACTGACTTGCGGCCCGCTTTTAGGGAGAAGTTAAATTACCAAATACCCCTTATGATAACTTTTCCTTATTGTTTATTATTATTTTTCCCCCCTTTTATTTTGCCGCTCTTTATAGGATATAAATTACTTTTCGCCTTATTTGTTTACCTCTTTTTTGTAAGATCTAGTTTCTCCTTTTCAGCGTGGGATAAATTTTTTTTGAAAATATAAAATCTTTTCAGATCAATCTTTTCAGTCTGCGATAAAATTCTACTTTATAGTTTAATTTTTTTATATATAATGTAGTCAGAGTCTTTGGTCGCATTGTAGATTTAAACTGCGACCTTAGTCAAAGACTTTGATCGCAGTGTACATGGTTAAATGCGACCAATGTCGCAGTGTTGTTATTGATAAAGATGGCCAGCAACTGCAATCTAAGGTTGCATTACATGGACTGCGACTTTGGTCGCAGTACGTTAAGTAAGTGTTTTCCTTTAGATTAACATGCATAGCGACCAAGGTCGACAGTGCTGTTTTGGTTTAAGACTGCCGCCAGCAACTGCGACCAAGGTCGCCGTGTTGTTGTTTTATTAAGTGTTGTTTTGATGCGACTTGGAGTCACTCCGTGAGACGCGACCTGTCATAAAGATTTTATGAGATCTTTTTAACGTCAAGTCTACGTTGACGAACCCGCACCATTCGTTGTTTCCCGAAGCTGTTGTCCATTAAGGCCGACGGTTCTGATTAATGAACCATTAATTATGGTTATTATGGGCTGGCTATAAATAGGGCTCACACTCTCCCTTTAACAGCCCATAATTAGACTGTTTTCATTTGAGAGGAATTGCTCTGAGAATTTTCGCCTTCTTCAGAATCTCTAACAGGGGCCTGCCTCCATGGATGAAGATGACCCTATGCACGAAGATGACCCAGAGCTTGATTGTCCTTTTTCAGGTTCGCTGGGCCTCTGGGAGTATATTTTGGCCGGTGAACTTGATCGATGTTCGTCCACAAGGGAAGAAGTCATGGTCCGCGACGTCCACAGTTTTTAATACACGGGGACCTCAATAACACCACTGCTCTTATTCAATAAGGGCTCTTTTGATGTTTAATCTTCTTTATACTGCTATATTGTAACAGTTAATCTTATTGTATAAGAGATCGTTTTTTGTATCATTTTAACATGCCTGGAGATAAATGCCTGGACATAAATAAAAAGACCTCAATAACACCACTGCTCTTAGTTAACAATGGCTCTTTTTTTTATGTTTAGTTTTCTTTGTACTGCTATATTGTAACACTCAATCTTATTGTATAAGAGATCGTTTTGTATCATTTTCACATGCCTGGAGATAAATGCGTGGACATAAATAAAAAGCATATTTGTTTTTTTAATAAACTACGACCTTTTTGGTCGCAGTCATGCATTGCAAACAAAACAACTTGGACCAGAGACGCAACTGCGACCAAGGTCGCATAAGACTACAGTGCAAACAGAAACAACTGCGACCATGGTCGACATTGCGAGCAAAAACTGCGACTAAGCAACTGCTGCGGTGACATGTCACCTCGTCGCAGTGTTGTTGTTGATTAAGACTAAAGACCAGCAACTGCGACCAAGATTGCAGATTAATTTTTTAAGACTGCGGCCATCAACTGCGACCAATGTCGCAGTGTTGTTGTTGATTATTTATAAAGACCACCAACTGCGACCAAGGTCGCAGTGATGTTGTTGATTAAGAGTAAAGACCAGAAACTGCGACCAAGGTCGCTGTGTATTTTATTAAGACTAAACACCAACAACTGCGATCAAGGTCGCAGTTTATTTTATTAAGACTACGGTCAGAAACTGCGACCAAGGCAGCAGTGTTGTTGTTGATTAAGACTAAAGTGCAGCAACTGCGACCAAGGTCGCAGTGTATTTATTAAGTTTGCGTCCTTGGTCGCAGTATTTCAACCAATACATAGTAGTAAAAAATGTAATTCACACAATTAGCTTTAGAAAACAGATTTATATATATTTAAAAAGAAAAACAAAATACAATTTTTTTAACTTCTAATCGTCGTCATCACCATCGTAATCAGATTCATCGTCAAGAGTCATACTTTCGTCTTCTGTCTCTTCCTCCTCTTCAGGTACAGTCTCATCGTCGCTTTCTTCCTCTTCATGTTTGTGTTTTGGTTCATCAATGAACTCCCAGAAAGGGTCGTCTGTATCAAGCTCAGATTCTGACCCGTAGCGAGACATTGTTTCAGAACTAAACATAAAATCATCATTTGATGATTGGCTTCTTTCCGGTGAAGACGGTGGTGATGGTGAAGATATTTTTTGAATGTATTTTCGGAACAATGAGAGTAACGAGTTGAGCAAAAAATAACTTAGTATGTTTTTTAATCCTTTGCTCATGACCCTTTATATGTATTTAATCCCGGAATTTCAAAAGGTTTAAGCTCTCGGACCACGTGAATATCTCTCAAATATATTTTCTATCTTTTCCCAAAAATTGTATACTTCCTAGGTGACTGTTCAGTTATCCAAAACAGTTTAAAAGTTAATACACTATAACTTTAAATTACTTTGAACTCCAAAACAGTACATTATTCCGACCAAAGTCGCATTGGGAACTGATAAATGATTAACTGCGATCATAAATTGCATCCGTAGTAGGATTGCGACTATGGTCGCAGTGTTTAAGAGCAGCAGTCGCAGTTGGATATGTAATTAAAAGAGCTTATAAGTTAATATAGTGAGAAAGAGACCTTACAAAAAATAGAATTAAAAGCTTTTAAAAGAAGACAAAATATAATTGAATATCAGAAGATCAGGAAATCCTAATCCTCGTCATTATCACCATCATAAGCAGATTCATCGTCTTCATTCTTCTGCTCTTCCTCTTCATCACTTATTTCCTCATCATCTTGCTGTTTTTGAGGTTTTTTTATTTCACCGATGAACTCCCAGAATGGATCGTCTCTATCAAGCTCTTCGTCTGACCCATTGCTAGGAAGCGAGCCTACAGCATCAGAGGACATGCTTTCATCAAGCATGTCTCCGTCAAGTGGCAGAGGAATAATGTCTTCTTCACTAACCCACATGAAAAATCATTATCATCATGAATAGGAGGATCAGTTAATACATTATTTGATGTAGTGAGATAGTCAAAAGGAGTGAAGTCCAGACTGGTATCAGATTCACTAGAATATCCTAAAGACAAAGGACCGGTGGGGGATTGATTGAAGTTAAATTCTGAGTGTTCAGAGGAAGAAGATGGGGAAGACATGATTCAAGAATGAATTTTTTTTTGGAAGTTTTTGAAATCAAATTGAAAAGGAAGAGCAAAATTATAGTTTTTTAGGTATGAGGTAATATATTAGTTACAAGCATTATATAAAGGTCAATATTGTGGAAGAACATGAACAGTAATAATAATTGTTACAGGTGAGGGTGAGTATGGTAGGAAGTGGTAAAAAAATTAAATATTTAATTGAAGATTTATTGCTGGAGAATCCGAAGTACAAATTAACTTTTTATAGAATTGTTTGGCTATATCTTTAGATTACGTATGGTGCACATCTTTCCTTTCTCGAGATTAACATTAGTGCATCTCTTTTTTTCTAAACTGGTGTTGTATCACGGTAGATATAATATTAATTACTTCTTTTACATAAGGCATGAGAAAGAAGATTGCGAATTTAGTCGCAGTACCGAAGGAGGTCGCATTGCTATGCGATAGCATTTTTTGTCTTGTATTCTTTATTCTGTATTAAGTCTGCGACCATAGAATGTTTTTTACTTTTGAATGCTAGAAGTCGCAGTCGTCATTTAAAAGGGGTATTTTTGTCATTTTGATTCACGATTGTTTAGGCGGGATTTTTTGATTTTTTTGGCGCCCACACTCTGCGACCGATGTGTGGCCTATATTCAGCCACGTCCCGCAGGCTGAGAAACTCTCTCAACCCGCAGGCTGAGGTACAGTAAGCCCTATATATATATATATATATATATATATATATATATATATATATATATATATATATATATATATATATATATCAGAAAAATGTATATCAGCCTGCGGGCTGAGAGTACTCTCTCAGCCTGCGGTGACGTGGCTCAATTTGTCACTTCACTGACTCGCGGCACGCTTTTAGGAAGAAGTTAAATTACCAAATACCCCTTATGAAAAGCAACTCTTTCGGTAACCTTCCTTATTGTTTATTATTATTTTTTGCCGCTCTTTATAGGTTTTAGGTTATTCTATATAAATTACTTTTCCCCCTATTTTCTTACCTCTTTTTGAAAGATCTAGTTTCTCCTTTTCAGCCTGCGTTAAACTTTTTTCTGAAAATATAAAATCTTTTCAGATCAATTTTTTCTCCAAAATATTAAATGTCGACGTCCGAGCAGTCTACTGGCGATCTAATATGGAAGATATTGCATCTGGTTCTACTTTCTCTCAGAATATTGAAAATCTTGAAGGGTTGACATCTTTGCATGCCGATCAACAGGTTTTAATTGTTTCATTTTTTTTTAAAAACAATTTCTTAAATATTGAATTTTTCTCTTTAAGTCTATGAGGTACTGCGACCTATAACAAATGATTTAAAGTTTCAGAAATGCGACCGTTTTAATATTCGGTCGCAATCTTATTTGAAAATAGTCTCTGGCTGTGAAATCTTTTTTTTGGGGTATGCGTCTTAGGTCGCAGTCTTTTGTAAGGAGTAATATAGATTTCTTCACATACGGGAAACTGCGACTTAAGTCGCAGTCTTTGGTAAGGAGTAATATAGATTTCTTCACATACGGATAACTGCGACTTAAGTCGCAGTCTTTAGTAAGGAGTAATATAGATTTCTTCACATACGGATAACTGCGACTTAGGTCGCAGTCTTCAATAAAGGAGTATTATAGATTTCATGTCGTATGTGAAATCTTATTTTTATTTACTGCGACTTAGGTCGCAGTCTTTAGTAAGAATTAATATAGATTTCTTCTCATACGAATAACTGCGACCTTGGTCGCAGTATTTGATAAGAAGTAATATAGTTTTCATCTCTTATGCGACCTTGGTCGCATTTATATAACTTATATTTTATATTACAGTGATATCTAAAAATATTTATATTCATTAATTCGTGTAATTGTTTTTTGTAGGACATGAATGCACATGGAGAAATGTCTGGAAGCTCAGATAAGTTTATAGGGAAACAGTTCCTGTCGGATATGGAAGAATACAATTTCTACAATTGTTTTGCAAGGAATAGAGGTTTTAGCGTGAGAAGAAAAGGTACAGATAAGTCACGGAAGCCTCCTTATGAGATTATTTGCAGAAAATTTTGCTACAACAAGGAAGGTCTGAAGAAGTTGTGTGACAAAAGACAAGAGGGGCTTACAGTGCATCATCGAGTTAACACTAGAGTAGCTTGTCCTGCTGAGATGCATATCCGTCTTCGTTTTTTTTTTGGACAAAAGACATTGGGTTATCACAAAATTTGTTGATACTCATTCACATGAATTGTCAAGCCCAGATAAGGTACATCACCATTACTCTCACCAGAATCATCGTTCAAAAATTAGCAGAAGCATTATGACCAATCTGGTTGATGTTGGAATGCGGCCTTCAAATATTCCCCGCGTTGTGAATGCAATGAGCCAAGGAGAAGGCTGTGAAGAAGTGAGGCCTCAACAAGTTATTGATTTCACTCGTCAACATAGAAATAATTGCGGCCATGAGTTTATTTCTATTATCAAATATTTTCAAGAGAAAGCCGAGACCGATCCAGAATTCTTCTTTTCAAGTGAAGTCGATAACGCGGGCACACTGAGAAGCATTTTTTGGGCTGATGGAAGAGCTATTTCCTCGTATCTGAGGTCTGTGATGTGATCGTTTTTGACACAACATACATGACTAATCACTTGAGCTTGCCATTTGCTCCATTCACTGGAGTAAATCATCACCGACAGTCAATTTTGTTCGGCTGTGCATTGCTTGCTGATGAGCAGAGGGATACTTTTGTTTGGTTATTCCAAAAATGGCTCAAGTGCATGCATGGAGTTGAACCGAAGCTGATTATTACTGATCAGGATGCGCAGATTGGTGACGCCATCAAGATTGTTTTCCCAACTTCTCGGCACCGTTACTGTTTCTGGCATGTGCGAAAACATATTGCCGAGCAACAAATCCCATTGTCAAACAAGTATGGAGAAGATATGGTCTCTGATTTCCATGCTTGGTACACCTCCCGCGATATAAGCACTTGTGAGGAACGATGGCGTCTGATGAATGAAAAATATCAGTTAGAAGAAGATGATGACAGTTGGTTGATGAAGATGTACAGGCTCCGTGGACATTGGGTTAATGCATATCTCAAGGATGTTTTCTGTGCTGGAATGACAACCAGTCAGAGGTCCGAGAGTATTAATTCCTTCTTTGATGGTTTTGTTAACTCAAACACTAAACTAGTGGAATTTGTTCACCAATATGATAAAGCTGTTGCTTCCCGTCGTACATCTGAATCTCTTCAAGATTTTAGGGGTTTGAATTCTGTGCCCAATTGTACATCCAATCCATATGAGATACAGGTTTTGAAGTTGTATACACCGAAGATTTTTCAGTTGTTCCAAAAGGAATGCGCAGTTGTAATGACACTATTTTCAAAAGAGGTGGAACACGATAAACCTGGATCAATATATTTGGTTGGTAATTTTTCAGAATCAAAAGACGGCTGGGAAAAGGTCAGTTATGATAAGCGTGAGGAACTTCATGTTTCTTGTAGTTGCTCGTTATTTGAAACAGAGGGTATCCTATGTAGACATATTCTGTGTATTTTGTGGCGCAATCACGTTACACATATACCGGAATCATATATACTTCAGAGATGGAGGTTGGATGCTCGTTACAAAAATGTTGCAATCGAAAATTGCATGAAGCCTTTTCCCAGTCAGGGCACTCCACGGACGGCTAGATTGTGGACAATATGTTCAAAATTTAATGCAATTCTTGAGATGGTCGCTGATTTTGATGAAAATCTTTCAAAGTTGGAGGCAGTTTTAGAAAGTTTTGCCGAGGAAAAAACTAGTGAATACAGAACCATGTCAGGAAATTATCATTCGTCACAGCCTAAAACTACAGTTGGTTCCAGTAGATCTGTTGTCATTTTGCGAGATGGTGAAGAATTGAATATACGTGATCCAATTGGTCCTGTACCAACCAAGGGGAGGCCTAGAGCTGCATCCAGGCTTAAGTCTGGTTTTGAAGATTCTTTATATCAGAAGGAAGTTAAGCATCGAAGATGTGGTAACTGCCAAGAGCTGGGCCATTACAGGACTGGTTGTCCGTTACTGGTATTACATTAAACCAGCTAATCGTTTTTTTATAATGATGTATCTTTAAAATTCTTACTATTTCTTTTTTAATGGCAGAAGAAGTAGGTTTGGGTTGCATCCATCTTGAAGGAACAAAGACTTCAATTTTTTCATGAAGTGCGACCAGGGTCGCACAGTGTAGAGAGATTCATGTCGCAGTCTGCCACTGGCGTGTCATTATAATCAGATTTATTTTCATTCTTGATTTCTACTGTATTATTTTTGTAAGTAGTTGTACTTTAAAGTTTTACTGCTTCCAAATTCTCCTACATTGTTTAATTTTTTTGTATATAATGTACTCAGAGTCTTTTGGTCGCAGTGTACATGGTTATTTGCGACCAAGGTCGCAGTGTTGTTATTGATAAATATGGTCAGCAATTGCAATCTAGGGGTCGCAGTACATGGTCTGCGACTTAGGTCGCAATACAATAGGTATGTGTTTCATTTATATTAACATGCACAGCGACCAAGGTCGTAGTGTTGTTGTTGATTAAGACTGCCGCCAGCAACTGCGACCAAGGTCGCCGTGTTGTTGTATTATTAAGATTGCGGCCAGCAACTGCGACCAAAGTCGCAACCTTTACTTTAAAATTTTATTCGGGTGAAATAACTTAATTATTGATTTAGACCATAGTCGCATTGGGAACTGATAAATGATTAAGTAACTGCGACCATTATCGCTGTCTCGATTAAAGTATCGCCGTATAAGGAAACGCTAAAACTCAAACAGGTCATTACTGCGACTTTGGTCGCAGTACAATTGATGAACGCATGTTTGTTTCTAATATCAATACGCAATAGTAAAATCCAAGGTGTAACAACTGTAGATTGAAAATAATCAATGGAACTTATAATAAATAAATGTATAGAAATGTTCATAAATTAAATCAATAAAACAAAATAATTATTTAATGAATTGCAATTGCAATTATTTTTTTACATTTATAAAATAAAAATTGTGGTATATCAATAATTTGTCAACTGTCAATCTTGAAATGTCATCCTTCGTATCATTTCTATTTCTTCATCCCAACTCTTCTCTCTATCTGCAAGTATCATGTATGCAAGCTCACTTCTTAGTCTCTGTACATAAGCATCTGTAACAGTATCAACAGCTGATGGACTACCAGACGCTATGCTTTCCATGTACTTGCATACATATACACCGCAATCAACACTGAAAATTCTATAGAGTAATCATTAATTGAAATTAGATTTTTGGTACTAAAAAAAGATAGAAAATATAAAATGTAAGGAGATGTCAAAAATTTATATACCTGTTTGATTGTTGGGGGCATTTTTCGTATTTTATATTTAATTTTCTCATTAATTTATTGAAATCAATCTCAAAAATCTGTAATAATCTTTCTTTCTGCAATGTCAATAGGAACAAAAATTAGTATTAATCAAATTAAATGCAAGTTTTCAGTAATCAAAATATTAAACTTCAACTCACCATTATTCTTGCATCTTTTTGATAAAGCTTTGATATACTACTTTTTTTGTCAGCTGGAACCAAAGAGTTGTAATAAAACCACTCTTGTGTATCGTAATCAAATACCAGCAAGGTCCAGTGAAATCCGGGATCTTCGGCACTATGTTTGTGATTGATCGGGAAGAATATGTACTGCACATCAGCTGTCCACTTTTTCAACAGCTTCTGCTTGATGAAATGATCTTCCAGATCTTCACTTTTATTTACAACACCGTGCTGCGGGCAAGAAAAACAAAATTAAATAAAATACAAAATGAATTTAAAATATAAGAAAAAATTAATTAAAATAAGAAGTCATTAAGTCAATACAAGAGACTGCGATCAAGGTCGCAGCATTTCTTATTAACACATTTTTATAGTAATTAATATAGCGACCAAGGTCGCAGTGTTGTTATCTGATAAAGACGGCCAGCAACTGCTATTTAGGTCGCACTCTTTTCTGTACCAAATTATATTCGTTGTAATTAATATTTTCATGGACTGCGACCTTAGTCGCAGTACATGAGTTAGTATCAGTACATGTTATATATAAACTGCGACCTTAGTCGCAGTACCTGAGTTAGTCGCAATACATTTTAATTATAAACTGCGACCTTGATCGCAATACCTGAGTTAGTCGCAATACATTTAAATTATAAACTGCGACCTTAGTCGCAGTACATGCCTACACAGAGAGAGAGAATATTAGTCTGTTCCACAATTTATATTACATTAAACCGTAAAGGCTAAAGTAGATTTTTTACCCAAGCTTCTCTCCGGAAGAATATGCTTTTTAATCCTTCTCCTTTCTCAATATGCTTCATGTAGAAATGAATAATGTTTGCATTTAAGTCTTTACTGAACATCAGGTCCTCAATGTCATTCCTTGTAATCATGATTCCGTTTTCGGTATCCTGATACGCAGTAGAACTGCAAGATATTCAAAACAAAGTTAGCAATTTAATTGTTCTTATATAAAGGTATAACAGTTTTTTGATATGAATTAACTTACTCAGAGAAGGACTTGTCAAAGAAATTTTTTACAAGAGCTTGTTGATGGGGCTGCAGAATTCTGTATGCTCTGGTTTCGGTCAATTCTCTTGATTTTAGCTCTGTAGAGGAAATCTCTTTGTCACCGAAACCAGCGGCAGAACTCACAGCCGCAGGTTGTGGAAGAGGATGTTCATTTTTTTTCTTCTTCTGTTTTGGATAAACGAAGTCGGAGTCATCGCGATCTCTTTCAGCGCGCCTGCGTTCTTTGACTCCCCTTTCTATCGTTCCTTTAAAGTATTCCAAAACAGCTTCTTTTGAGGATTGCTTCTGAGGCGGAGTATGTTCTTAAATTTCTTCTTCAGAAGCTTTATCTCTTTGGATTTCTTGAGTCATTTGAGTAATATTCAGAGAAAAAATTGGGATATCTTCTCCAGTAATATTTAAAATAGACTCAGAACCCATGATTTTATCCTCTTTCAGTTTATTCTTCTTCCCTATTCAGCCTGCTTCTCCATCTGTTCCTTCATTCTTCTGTTCTCCTTTTCCTCTTCAGCCTTCCTTCTAATTTCCTCTTCCTCCACTTTCCTCTTTTTCTCCCTCTTCTTCTTTAACTCCTCCAACACCTTCCTCCTCTTCCCCTTTTCCTCCTCCTCCTCTTCTATCCTCCTCTTTTCCTTCTCCTTCTTCTCCTTTTCAATGCTCCTATTCTTCTGCTCCTCCTCTTCCCTCCTCCTCTGCTCGTCTCTCCTTCTCTTCTCATTCTCCTCCTCTCTCCTCCCCCTCCTCTCCTCCCCCTCCTCTTCCCTCCTCCTCTCCTCCTTTTCCTGCTCCTCCTTTTCCCTCCTCTTCTTCTCCTTCTCCTCTTCTTCCCTCATTCTCCTCTCATTCTCTTCCTCTTCCCTTCTTCTCTTCTCCTTCTCCTCCACTTCTCTCCTCCTCTCCTCTTTTTCCTTCTCTTCAACCAATCTTCTCCTCTCATGCTCCTCCTCTTCCTCTTCTTCTCCTTCTCCTCCATTTCTCTCCTCCTCTCCTCCCTTTCCTTCTCTTCTTCCAATCTTCTTCTCTCATGCTCCTCTTCTTCCCTCTTCTTCTCCTTCTTCTCCGCAGCAACGGTTGCTCTCAGCAGCTCTTGTTCTTCTTCCACTTTTAATTTCCTCTGCTGCCTTTTTAGTTTTTTCTTCTCTCTTTTCTCTTTCTTTTTTATTTTTAATTCAGCCTTGAGTCTGCTCTCAGTCTCCATTTTTTCAATTTTCATTTCGAGCTGAGAAACATATTCTCTCAAGTGCTGATTTTGAGACCTCAACTCTTTTATCTTTTCAGCTTGATCATCCCGTGGTGGTGGCAAATAACCTGTAAAAGATGGTTGTTGCTCACTCGTTTCAGCCGCTTCTGGCTCATTTTCCGCCGGGATGTCAGCTTCATTATATGTATGGCCTCCTTCATCTCCTTCTTCTTCTTTTCCTTCTTCATCTTCATCTTCATCTTCTGCTTCTTCTTCTTCCTCCTCCTCTTCCCCTTCAACAGGAAGGCCAACCATATTTTTTTCAGCAATAGAGATGTTGGCCATTCGATTCAAAATCTGAAAATAAACATAAAAAGGAAAGTTAAAAATAAAACAATGAAATAATGATACTGCGACCATGGTCGCAGTTTTATTTATGAAGTATGTTTGAAAAGAATGCGACCATGGTCGCAGTATGTTTGTCATTCCCAAATTATCTGCCAAGCCATGCAGCTCAACACTGCGACCATGGTCGCATTCCATGTAAGGTATTTTCAAGAGATTGCGACCATGGTCGCACATTGTTTGCAGGCACAAAATGAACTGCGAAAGGTGCAGCTCAATACTGCGACTATGGTCTCATTTTATTTGTACTGAACATAAAAGAAGTCTAACTTACAATATTGCTGTCAATCTCACTTAGATCAACTTCAAGTAGAGATCTACTAATATTTTGGAGGTCCCATCTTAAAACGCGTGGGGTTATGTCCTCCAAAACAGACCTCAGCTCAAAAATAGGAGCCCTCTCACATAGCCAATACTGCAAAAAAGGAAAATTAAATTAGTTTACACAGATATTCACAATTTTTTTGGGTAAATTTCATACAATGTTTGCCAAATTTGAGATTTGTACTTACAATTATTTGCACGGAGCATCCTTGCAGCTCGTACGTGGTTTGCCTGAAGATGTCCATTGACTCAATCAGGAATTGCCAAACAGCTTTTGCCCAGCATATTATCCTCATCAGCTGCATATTGGCAATCTGTTCCACAATATACCACGGCACCGTGCATTTACTGCCAGAGAAGAAAAGAGTGGCCGACATGTATAGGATGATTAATGTGATAAAGTCTTGAGCTGCAAGTCTATGCATGTCTCTTATAATTTCATGTAAGTCATTTGCTGCTCAAGCTGTTCATCCTTTGTCACATCCAATACACCTCTCCGCCTCTTCTTGACAAGAAGATCATCCAAAGCATCTTCAATGGATACTTTAGTGATCTTCTTTATATTGGGGAAATAATGTTTTATCACCCCTCTATCTTTTATTGTACATGTTTTATTCATCACAAAATCTGCCCCAATGATAGGTAGACCAAATGTGAGGGCAACATCCTCCACTGTTAACTCAATCTGTTTGCCCCCAATTCTAAAGGTCCTTGTATCCCTATCATACTGGTCTAAAATACGCAGCACAGCAACGTTTGATTTTAGACCCTTTTCAGCCCCAAATTGTTCATTGTAGAACGCCATGAAGATTGGGCCAAATGGGGTATTGTTCATCGCCTCTACGAAATCTGCGTGAATGTACTTTTTAAATTTCTTCATCAACTCGCACATAGGTTTCAGGCTTGATCTCAGAGGACGAACCTTTATCTGTTGTTTACCTACATAGTAAGAAAAAATAAACAGTTCAGACCAATGATCATTTAAAAATTATAAGGGGTCAAAGGCATATTTATTTCTAATAAACTCCGACTTCGGTCGCAGACATACAATATAAACAGAAACAACTTGCACCCGGACGACACTGCGACCAGTGTCGCATACGACTACAGTGCAATTATACACTGCGACCAATGTTTGTAAAAAGCATATTTTCTTTTATAAATTGCGACCACGGTTGCAGTCATACTTTGCAAACATAAACTTGGACCAGGGACGACACTTTGACCAAGGTCGCATAAGACTACAGTGCAATCAAAGACAGCTGCGACCACAAGACCGCACTGCGACCAAGGTCGCATAAGACTACAGTGCAATAAGAAAAATTGCTACCCGGGTCAACACTGCGACCTAAGTCGCACAAGACTACAGTGCAATTAGAAACAACTGCGACCCGGTTCGACACTGCGACCTAGGTCGCATAAGACTACAGTACAATCAGATACAACTGCGACCCAAGTATGATAAAACAAATGACGTTAAATACACTGCGACCTTGGTCGCAAGAGACGACAACTCATATTTTAAACAATTGCGACCGAGGTCGCATGCAGTGTATGCACATCAATTTTTTCGAAAATACTAAGACATAGTAAAAATAGAAGAAAATAAAAAAAAAGGTGAAAAAAATAGGACCTTTATCATCATGTTACAAAATTTATAAATTTAAAAATTTATTCGACATCTAAAGTTTCAAAATCTCTTTCTGAACTGCGACCATGGTTCCAAAATTAAAAAAAAATTAAAAAAATTGCGACCTCGGAAATAAATCTAGAAAAAATTTAAAACTATTAAAATACACAAACGCTAAAAAATTTTAAAATATCATTTTTTGTAGTACCTTTTTTCACGGATGATTTCTTAGGCGCCATCAGTTGCAAATATATTCTTTAAAAAAGGATCAAATTTGTGAAAGAAAATAACTATTTTGGATCAGAATCGCCGGTTGAAATTTTAGAGCTGTAAATTTTTTTGGTAGCCAACTTTTTTTACATACGGTAGAAAGTTGTGAGGGAGGGTATTTTCGGAAAATACAATGTTGAGGTGACTGGCATTAAATTGGGCGGGATTTTTCAAGATTTGTCCGCCAAAATTGATGACAGATGTGGGGCGGTGATTTTGCCATGTCCGCCGGCTGAGAGAAGTCTCTCAGCCTATATATATATATATATATATATATGGGTTACTGTACCTCAGCCGGCGGGACGTGGCTGAATATAAGCCACATATCGGCCGCAAAGTGTAGGCGCCAAAAAATCAAAAAAGATCCCTCCCAAATAATCGTGAAACAAATTGACAAAAATACCCCTTTTTTAATTCTAAACTGGAATAAAGTCATCAACAAACAAAATTTCAGTTGAATATATCTACAATTATAAAATTCGTAATTTTACTACATCGAAAAATATAATTAAAAAAAATTTGGATCAACATAATGTAAAATAAGTAGAAGCATTGAAATTTAAAAAACATGTCATGGTCGCAGACTTAATACAATATAACTTTCAATTTTATATGACAACTGCGACACAGTCACAGTCAGTAGTCGCAGTCATAGTATAACAAAACTTTTTTATATAACGTCTGCGACCCTAGTCGCATTCTATCGTACAGCAATGCGACCTCCTTCAGTACCGCGACCAAAGTCGCAATCTTCTTTCGCATGCCTTATGTAAAAGATTTTTTATATTTTTAAAAGTAGATTAGCCATGCGACTCTGAGATCAGTTCGCGTACATCACATCTTATAAAAAATACTATATTAATTACACTGAATTAAATGAAAGTAATTAATATTCTTCCTGCCATGATACAACAACAGTCTAGAAAAAAGAGATGCAATAATGTTAATATCGATAAAGGAAAGATGTGCACCATACGTAATCTAAAGATATGGGTAAACAATTCTATAAAAAGTTAATTTGTACTTCACGTATTAAACATCTGGCAAAAAGAAACTCTTCGGATTCTCCCGCAATAAATCTTCAATTAAATATTTAATTTTTTTTTACCACTTCCTACCATACTCAACCCTCACCTGTAACAATTATTATTACTATTCATGTTCTTCCACAATATTGACCTTTATATAATGCTTGTAACTAATATATTATCTCATACCTAAAAACTATATTTTTGCTCTTCCTTTTCAATTTGATTTCAAAAACTTCCAAAAAACAATTCATTCTTAAATCATGTTTTCCCCATCTTCTTCCTCTGAACACTTAGATTTCAACTTCAATCGTTCCCCACTGGTCCTTTTTCTTCAGGATATTCTAGTGAATCTGATACTAGTCTGGACTTCACTCCTTTTGACTATCTCACTACATCAAATAATGTATTAACTTATCCTCCTATTCATGAGGATAATGAAGATTTCATGTGGGTTAGTGAGGAAGACATTATTCCTCTGCCACTTGACGGAGACATGCTTGATAAAAGCATGTCCTCTGATACTGTAGGCTCGCTTTCTCGCAACGGTCAGACGAAGAGCTTCATAGAGACGATCCATTCTGGGAGTTTATTGGTGAAACAAAAAAAACCTCAAAAACAGGAAGATGATGAGGAAATAAGTGATGAACAGGAAGAGCAGAAGAATGAAGACGACGAATTTGCTTATGATGGTGATAATGACGAGGATTAGGATTTCCTGATCTTCTGATATTCAACCTTATTTTGTCTTCTTTTAAAAGCTTTTAATTCTCTTTTTTTGTAAGGTCTCTTTCTCACTATATTAGCTTATAAGCTCTTTTAATTACATATCAAACTGCGACTACTGTTCTTAAACAATGCGACCATAGTCGCAGTGCTACTACGCATGCAATAAGTAAAAATAATTCATACTTTATAAGCAAAACATATAAAAACATACATAAACTGCGACTATAGAATTAGTACTTATTCACCGTTAATAAATTTAACTTAGCAAAAAAAAATTCATCAAGAAAAATGCAGTCGAGGGTACTGCGACCATAGTCGCAGTCCATGATCGCATACTATATGTAAAAACCAATTTAATAGTTCATAGGAGGATCAGACAACAGTCAGAAATAAAGAACAAAAATATAAAATAATACGTAAACTGTGATTATACTATCACTCTCGTTAAGTACTGCGACCATAGACGCGGTAGTACGACCATAGTCACAGTCCATGATCGCATACTATATGTAAAAACTAATTTAATAGTTCATAGGAGGATCAGACAACAGTCAGAAATGAAGAACAAAAAATATAAAATAATACGTAAAACTGCGATTATACTATCGCTCTCGTTAAGTACTGCGACCATAGTCGCGGTAGTGCGACCATAGTCGCAGTCCATGATCGCATACTATATGTAAAAACCAATTTAATAGTTCATAGGAGGATCAGACAACAGTCAGAAATGAAGAACAAAAAATATAAAATAATACGTAAACTACGATTATACTATCGCTCTTAAGTACCGCGACCATAGTCGCGGTAGTGCGACCATAGTCGCAGTCCATGATCGCATACTATATGTAAAAAACCAATTTAATAGTTCATAGGAGGATCAGACAACTGTCAGAAATGAAGAACAAAAAAATATAAAATAATATGTAAACTGCGATTATACTATCGCTCTCGTTAAGTACTGCGACCATAGTCGCGGTAGTGCGACCATAGTCGCAGTCCATGATCGCATACTATATGTAAAAACCAATTTAATAGTTCATAGGAGGATCAGACAACAGTCAGAAATGAAGAACAAAAATATAGAATAATACGTAAACTGCGATTATACTATCGCTCTCGTTAAGTACTGCGACCATAGTCGGGTCCTTAATCGCATTATACATTACATGCGAAAAAAGTAAACTGCGACTATATTAAAAATCATTAAATATCAAATCAGATAAAAAAATTAAAGAAGCATTCAATTAGTTTCGTGATTTAATAAAAAAATGTTGGCAGTTTGGCCGCAGTTATAAAAGATAATTGTCACAAAAAATGAATAACGTCATAAAATATAAAAATATAATAAACTATACATATCCACTGTCTTTTACCGACAGAGTAGCTTTTCATAAGGGGTATCTAGTAATTTAACTTCTTCCTATCAGCGGGCCGCAAGTTAGTGGCATGACAAATCTTGAGCCACGTCACCTCAGGCTGACAGAGTTCTCTCAGCTGCAGACTGATATACATTTTTCTCATATATATATGAGAAAAATGGGAATCAGCGGACACAGGAGGCAACTCCGTCCTATATCACACTTAAAAATCATATCTTCTGAATTTTTTTCATGATCCGACCGCACATTATCATCTTCATGTTCTAAGATGCACATATATAAAAAATCAAATGATTTAGAGTTCGTTTACATATTGATCTAATCGTTCCATTTTATTCTACTGTTAAAAATCGTTAATATTTGAGCCCAAAAAAAATAAAGTAAACAAACTTCAAATCAGGTGATTTTTTATATGTATATATCTTAGAATATGAAGATGATAATGCGGTCGGATCTTGAAAATTCAATCAAAAACTTGAGTTTTGAGTGCGACATAGGACGAAGTTGCCTCCTGTGTTAGCTGATTCCCATCTCTCTCTCTCTCTCTCTCTCTCTCTCTCTCTATATATATATAATATATATATATATATATATATATACTTGTATCCTTTCAAAAGGATTGGAGCCCGGATCCTTCCCACTCAAATTCAACCCTCCAACATTCGAATACAAGATCCACTCCGTTGAAGTTGATCTATATTATTTCAAGTATCTATAAACCAAAAATCAAGTGTTTTGAATATTTTTTGCCCATCCATCAAGTAGGGAAAAAACGGACGGCCTAAATAGTGAGTTGGTTAGTTTAACAGTGTAGAACATTTGAAATCTAACAAAAATTAGTTTATAGGGGTTTTTAAATGTTTAGATCATAATGAAATGGCCGGATCGAGAATTTGTATGTCTAAAGACATAGATCTAACCAACTCACTACTTTCGGCCGTCCATTTTGCGTCGCTTGATGGATGGGAATAAAGTATTTAAAACACTTGATTTTTGTTTTATAGATACTTAAAATAGTATAGATCAACTTCAACGGAGTGGATCTTGTATTCGAATGTTGGAGGGTTGAATTTGAGTGGGAAGGATCCGGGCTCCAATCCTTTTGAAAGGATACAAGTCTATCTCTCTCTCTCTCTCTCTCTCTCTATATATATATATATATATATATATATATATATATATATATATATATATATATAGAGAGAGAGAGAGAGAGAGAGAGAAGAATAAGAAAACTATGCACGTTCAAATATAATGAACCACATGCCTATACACAGGGTGCCCAGATACAATGACCCACATGCCTCGTGGGAGGTTCAAATACAATGAACCACATGTCTGTCAACACCCCTTCAAACTCACGTGGATCAAACACCGAGAGTTTGGACAAGACTGTGCGAAACTTTTGAGAGATTTTGTGCCCTGGTGATCGAGATCGAGACGAGATGGCGTAGCGGCTGCATAGGGTAGAGGCGACGATGGGTGAAGCGGCATACTAGACAAGGATGTCAACGATGAGAATTGAATGTGAACGAACGAGACGAAATGCAGGCAGAATCAGCACGCAGGCAGAGACGATCACCAATGACGTGTCCAAATGAACGAGGACAGAGGTAGAAGGGCTCACGAGAACTCGACTACGTGAAGTATGCTGCAAAATAAACAAGTACAGAGGTAAAAGGGCTCCCGAGAACTCGACTACGTTTATTGTGAAGCAAAGCGTTGAAGGACGAGAGACAGAACTCGTGGTGGCAGAGGCAAAGCAGATCTCAATGATAGATGTCGCACTGGAGAGATTGCAGAGGAGGAAGCCTGCCATGCTGGAGGGTAAGGGCTGAGGGCGGCTGTGGAGGCAAAGGCCAAGGGCAACGCTAGAGTAAGATGTCGTCAAAGTCGACAATAGTGGAAGATGAAGAGTTGGCTTAATGCTAGGCACAACTATATAAACACGGCCTAGTGCAGGCTCGTTGATAGCGTAGAACAACGATCAACAGAGGAATAGCTCTGGTACTAAGATAATTTGGAGAAAAAGAAATTTCAATGTATTATTCATAAAGGGTTACATCAATATATATAGGCATGTGGAGAGAAGAATAAGGAAACTATACACGTCCGATACAATGGACCAGAAGCCTATATACAGGAAGTTCAGATATAATGAACCACATTCCTCATAGGAGGTCTAGCTATAACAAACCACATGTCTTACAGGAGGTCCACATATAATGAACCACATGTCTGTTAATAGTATTTGCGGCCCGATTTGAGCTTATATATTTACAATATATGGTTTTGTAGCTGATGAAAATCCTAGCCGTCGGACCAGTATTTTTCTCCTGAATAGCAAAAATCTCTACCGCCCCGTCGAAGTAGGCACAACTGGCTGAATCATGTAAATTCTTGTGTCAGGATTTTTTTTTTCTTGTTGCTCTTTTCTATTCTCTATATTTTTCATTCTCAACAGATACATTGTTAATGATCTCTTAAATTCTTTAGAGCTACCCCAACCGCCTATTGGTTCACAAATGAAGACAAGAAGTTTGTGAAGTCTCCGAAATCGAGCAAGGGAATCAATCTCCATATTTAAAGATTCTCAAGCCTGAACTGCAAACACACGGGAACAGAACATGTGATTAATCGATTCCTGCACTCTCACCATGAAGGACAATCAGTATTGATGTGGCTGACTCTCCTAAACAAAAGATTCTATCGACAATCTCCACCAATATACCTTCTAGAAGAAACCTCGAATCCTATAGTTTATGACCACCTGCCAAATCCATGCAGTATTTATTCATGAAGTAGTATGAAGCGGTGCAACGACTTTGAAGTAGAAATTTGCGACCTTGTATTTACCCTCCCCTGCTCTTCCCCGCCCTCGAGAATCAGGAACCACCTCTATCGATAAGAGAATAGAGACAATGCGATCGATGAGAAAGACGAGAAGACCTCTTTTTATGAAGCTTGAACCAACTCTCTCTGGACATATATAAGAATAGAGACCAGGAGATCATCTAAAGGGGGGTCAGTGTTGACGAACGACAACCATCTAGCTAGAGGAAGGATGGTGATCCAAGGGTCAGTCATGATGTCAAGCACATCCCCCAGCCCATAACCCACTTTGACTCAAATTCAATAATTTGAGAGCAATCACATATAGATTTCCAAATAACAGAACCTCGTGATGGTTTGCAATAAGTTGGTCAATCACCTTGAAACAATACAAGTCCCTCATAAGTGTGGCCCAGAGACATGAGAAAGAAGAAGCTACAATAATTGCATGTTTGGCAATAAGTGCAGTGCGTCATGGTCAAAGCTTTCTAATACTTGAACCACCTTCTCACTTTAGTGAACACATTAATATCCTAATTGATCAAATGTATGCCTTGTTTGCCCCGCTCACCCCCCCCCCCCAACAAGAAGCTTCTACAAATTCTCTCGATCATGGAACTCTAGTATTTGTAATTAGGTGAGACTGTAACACCCCACCCCAGCGGGTACGAGTGTTAGGATTTTGCCTTTTTTTTTTCAAGAAGAGATGATGGCCCAAGAAAATCCAATTGAGTTGGAGAAGACGATGGTTTGAAGCAGAAGAAGCAAATTAAGATGAAGTATTTTTCTTTTCAGGTGATTACGAGTTTTCTTTTCAAGAGGAGTATAAATAGGATTTGATTCCTATCCAATGAAGGTTTGTTTCTAAACATTAAAGGGTCTAGAATCCTTCTACATAAGGAGATCAATTCCTAAAAGGATTGATCAAGATTCTTCAGCCATCCAAATGACAAGATCATCTCATAGTCCAAACATGAGTTTATTGTAAAATCCTATAAATAAAGGTTGAACCAAGCATTGTAATTGCCGCAACCAAAAAAGTCTCAAAAGTTTCTACAATAGAGAATCTCAAGTAAAGGAGACTAGAAGGAGCTAAGAAAGAGAGGAGCAAGTTGAAGGTGCATAGAAAGAAGGTAATACTCTTATAATCTAGGGCTAGATTCAAGTGAAAGGTGGATACACTTGTTGCATTAGGAGGAAGATTAGATCTCTTTATACCAAGTCTATTAATAAAGCTCTCTCAAGTTCTTCCCTGTGGACGTAGGCCAAGTTGGGCCGAACTACGTTAAATTCTTGTGTTTTCTTTTTTACTCTTTTGTCTCGGTATTGTTAGTTTTCTTTACATCAAGCTTTCCTTTTGCAAGTATTGTTCATATTGCCAAGTTCCGCTAACGTCGATCCTGGGAGTCACAATAATTGATATCAGAGTATATCAATTTCGCAACAATTGGTATCAGAGCTAAACGTTGACGTAGGGAGATATGTCGAAGATAGAAAGTTTTACGATAAAGTTTGAGGTCGAAAACTTCAATGGTAAAGAAAACTTCAGCTTATGACAAAAGAAGGTGAAGGCATTACTGGTGCAACAAGGTCTTCACAAAACCTTGCAGGGTAAGTCAGCAAAACCTATAGGTACGTCAAACGAGGATTGGGAAAAGATGGATCTAAAGGCGGCAAGCATAATCCAACAATGTCTCGTAGACGAGGTTATGTATAACGTGATGGATGAGGAAATGATTACGGAATTGTGGTCAAGCTAGAAATATTGTATATGACGAAAAGCCTCTCTAATAATCTGTATCTCAAGAAACAACTATATAGGCTATGCATGAAGAAAGGGATAGCAGTGTTGGAGCATCTAAACTTCTTCAAGAAGGTCATTAACGAGCTTCTAACTGTTGATGTCAAGATAGACGAAGAGGACAAGGCGTCGATACATCTCAATTCGCTTCCAGAGTCATATAATCATATCGTCACCATCATACTATACGGTAAGGAAACTCTTATCTTGGAGGAGGTCACGTCAACTTTCTTATCTAATGAGATTAAGAAAAGACCAAAATAAGAGGAGCAGACATGATCGGTTTTGCGGTCACGGGAAGGAAAGAAAGAGAAGGAATAAAAAGTCCAAGCTCATCAAAGACATGTCACTTTTATCACAGAGAAGGTCATTGGAAGAATGACTGTAAACATCAGCAAGAGTGGCTGAAGAAGAAGGGGAAAGCTGCGGAGGCAGACGTAGCAAGCGGTGTAGAGGACATCGAAATATTAATAACTTCTTACGAAGACAACACTTCTCAAGGTAAAGGCTGGATATTTAATTCAGGTAGTGCAGTTCATGTATGTTCCCAGAAAGAACTGTTTAATAACTTCTTAGTTGCAAAGGAGGAAGGGATTGTCAAGATAGTGGATGGCTCGGTGATTAGTCTCTAAAATTGCATATTTCATACCACATCTTTACATTTATTTAATATTAAATCCTGTTAATAATACCTCTCTTGCATGTTTCTAGGTCCATGGCATGAAATGAAGAAGAAGCCCAAAAATCCCATTAATTGGAGATTAAAAGCATACAAGAATACTTATTGACCTTGGGGGATGGTTTCGTCAAAACTGGGGGCCCAAATCCAGATTCCAGGAAGTACAACCGATAGGGGGACAACTGGGGAGCGCGCAGCAGGTGGCGCCGCGCGTGCCGCCCTAGGACTGCTGCGAAAACAGAGCAATTGCCGCATTTCTAAGGCAATTGCGTGGAGCCGCGCGTCGTGATTTGATGCGCGGCTCCGTACTGCTCCTCTGGTGCCCTGTTTTAGCTATAAATACCCTGGGATTTTTAGAGCACCAGGAGAAGAACCTTTGGGGAGTTTTTAGGATAGTTTTTAGAGTTTTCTTTTCATGTTATAGTTTTTTAGGGTAGTTTGGTTAGTTTTTCTTCTTCCTCCTCTTTGTATTTTCATTTCTTATAGATCTTGTAATAGGAAAGAGAGTAGTATATAGGGTGAAAGTAAGAGTGCTTGTACTAGAGGGTGACACTCTATGAAAGATTCTCTCTTTATCTCTATTTGTTTTCTTCTCTCTAACTCCTTTTACATGTTTAGCTAATTTTCTTCTCATGGCAACTAACCACTAACCATTAACTTGCTAACTTCTTACTTGATAATCTACATGAATCTAATAGCCTCTATTTGGCCTTGCTCTTACAAGAGCCATTGATGGCTCATGATGATGGATTCTAACACTCTAACATCCTAACTTTCTGACAAGCTAACATTACTTTATTCCATACTTGCTCTTGTTTAGTTTTGATGGTTTAAGTGTAGCTTGCACTTGTTTTGTTGAGTTTGGATGTGAAGTTATCCTATGGGTCATGCTTTGAAACGCTCTTGAACCAAGGACTAGTGATGGCCCAGGATACATATGAGGCAACTATCATTAAGAGGTTAGCATAGTTAGTGGAGTCATTAGTAGTTAGTAGCCATAGGTTTTCTTTCTCTTTTTTACTTTATTTTAGATATACAAACAAAAATCATAAAAACCATTTCTTTTATGTTTCCCACCTCTTCATGTTTCACCGTACTCTTCTTTTTTCACTTTTTGTTTTATTTTCTTTTGATTCTTTAAAATGTTGAAGAAACCTTGATACACATGTGACCATACCGATAAAGCTTCTATTGCTTCCCGTCCCTATGGATTCGACCCCTTTTACCTATATGCTATAACGGAAGTATCGAGGAAGTCAAAGCACACACTTTTAACTCGTGATTTCAAAATAAAACACTTTTCGTGCACGATTTTTCCTCGATCACTCAGATTGCGAGGTCATCGGTACTGGGACAGTCACGGTTACAGGAAGAGATGGGATAGTGCGTGCTCTGGAGGCGGTCCGGAGGCACGATATAATCTAATATCCATAAGAGTGCTCGACAAAGAAGGATGCTGGATCTAAATGCAACAAGGCGTCATCACAGTCAGCCAAGAAGACAGGATAATCCTGGAAGGAGAAAAGTATGGAGGGTTATACAAGCTGATGGAAGAAAACTCAATTCGAGATAGAGTTTCAGGAATAAGCTTGGAAGGGAGTTCATCGCGAGGCTAGAACCAAAACCAACTAGCGTATCACTTCAGTTGGTGGACAGGTCCATCAAATATTCGAGAGGAGTAATTAAAGATGTGCTAGTAAAAGTAGAAAAACTCTACTTCACTGCAGACTTTATCGTACTCGACATGGAGGAGGATAGGGAAGTACTTTTCATTTTGGGACGTCCATTTCTTGCAATGGGCAAAACATAAATAGATGCGCAACTGGAAAAATTAACTCTTTGTGTGCAAGATGAAGAAGTCACATTCAGTGTCTTTGAGGCGACAAAATATCCCTCCAAGCATGATGAATGTCATTATATTGAGATAATTGAGAAGGTGACGACTGAAATGTTTGAGAATGAGATCCCAACATTACCAATTGAGGCATGCCTCATTCATTTAGCAACCATCACTGAGAATGATTTTGAAAGAAAGGAATGTATGAACTAGTTGGAAGGAACAACATTATTGCCTAAGTTTGGGAGGCAAAAGATTGAAGAGCCTGAAGCAAGTACCTCACCGGCTCTACCATCTATTCTGAAGGCACCAAAATTAGAGCTCAAGGAGTTACCACAATATCTAAGGTATGCATTTTTAGGTGATAATTATACACTACCAGTAATTATTTCTTCTTTTTTGTCAGGTGACAAGGATGAGAAACTCTTGCGTATGCTAAGAGAACATAAAACAGTGATTAGTTGGATAATTGCGGATATAAAAGGTATAAGCCCTTCAGTTTGTATGCATAGGATCTTGATGGAGGAGAACTATAAACCTTCGATTCAGCCTCAACGCCACTTGAACCCAGCAATGAAAGAAGTGATAAGGAAAGTGTTGAAACTTCTTGACGCAGGTATGCTCTATCCTATTTCAATTTAGTAATTGGGTCAGTCCGGTTCAAGTGGTTCCAAAGCAAGGAGGCATCACACTGGTAAAAATGATAATAATGAGATAATACCAACTAGGACAATCACAGGGTGGAAAGTGTGTATGGACTATAGAAAACTTAATACTGCAACCTGTAAGGATCATTTCCCATTAGCTTTCATTGACTAAATATTAGAGAGACTTGCGGGTCATATATATTATTGTTTTCTAGATGGGTATTTGGGATATAACCAAATTACCATAGCACCTGAAGACCAAGAAAAGACAACTTTCACATGTCTTCATGGTACATTCGCTTACAGGAAAATGCCTTTTAGTTTATGCAATGCACCAGCTACATTTCAAAGGTGCATGATGGCTATCTTTTACTATATGGTTGAGCAAATAATAGAAGTATTCATGGATGATTTTTTAGTTTTTGGCTCTTCTTTTGATACATGTCTACATAACTTAAATCTAGTTTTACAGAGATGCGAGATATAAATTTGGTTCTCAACTGGGAGAAATATCATTTTATGGTGAAAGAAGGAATTGTGCTTGCACATCGTATATCTGAAAAAAGAATTTAGGTAGACCGTGTAAAGATTGAAACCATTGAAAAGCTACCACCTCTAACAAATGTGAGAGGTATGAGAAGCTTCCTAGGATATGCGGGATTTTATCAACAATTTATTAGGGACTTCTCTAAAATTGCAAAACCTTTGTGTAGTTTATTAATGAAAAGTGAACCATTTAACTTTTCAATAATTGTCAGCAGGCGTTCGAGTTATTGAATGAGAAGTTGATCACTGCACCAATCATAGTGGCGCCAGATTGGAGTTTACCCTTCGAAGTAATGCGCGATGCTACTGATTATGCACTAGGGGCTGTATTGGAACAAAAACGGAAGAAGATCTGTCAAGTAGTGTACTACGCAAACAAGACATTAAATGAAGCACAACAGAATTACACAACAACGGAGAAAGAATTGCTTGTTGTGATATTTGCTTTTGATAAATTCTGTTCTTAACTGATTAGATTCAAAGTTGTTGTATTTACAGGTTATTCTGCCTTCAAGTATTTGCTTGCAAGGAAAGAGCCAAATCAAGGTTGATAAGATGGGTCTTACTTCTCTAAGAGTTTGATTTGAAAATTCGAGACAAGAAGGGGGTGGAGAATCTTGTGGCAGACCATCTTTGCTGCATTGAATAAGAAGAGGAGGACTTCAACGAATTTCCCATTGACGATGCTTTCCCTGATGAATATTTGTTAAGTATCACTGTCAATTCGCCACCTTGGTATGCCCCTTCGCAAATTTCTTAGGATGTGGTGTTTTTCTCCTGATCTTTTGTTCCAAGGTAAGAAAAAGTTTCTAGCAGATGTTAAATACTAGTGGGATGATTCAATTCTCTACAAATACTGTGCGGATCAAATTGTGCGAAGGTGAGCGTCCGAGAACGAAATGGAAAGCATTTTACACCATTGCCACGCTAGAGAAGTGGGAGGTCATTTTGGTGCAACCAAGATAGCAGCAATGGTATTATGATCGGGGAAACCGTGCACAAAAAGTGTATGTTTTGAAATCAATATTTAAAGTGTATGTGCTTTGGCTTCCTCGATACTTCTATTATAGCATGAGGCTAAAACAAGTCGAATCTACAAGGATGGGAGGCGATAGAAGCTTACACGGTATGTTCACTGAAAATCACCTAGAGGGGGGGTGAATAGGTGATGATGCTAATCAATGAGCAATTTAAAAATTATGATGCAAATGTAATGCAACAATCTCCCAAAACAAGACTAAGAGCCGAATTCCCTATTAAGGGCTCTGAACTCCTTCCTCCGGCTTCCTCGTAAAATGAGTTAGAGGTGCGCAATGCAACCTTGTTGTATGGGATAATGATTGACAAAATGAATGAAAATGAATATGGCAATGACAATCTCAAGCAATAAGTAATGACAAGGAAAAGTAAACCAATCGCAAACACAAAGATATGTTATCGAGGTTCGAGCACCCAGCTCTACTCCCCGCCTTCCCCAGAAGGATTCTAGCTACTTCCACTATCACAAAGATCACAAATACAATGGAGTACCCAACTCCACAATCTCAAGTACAAGAAATTTCTGAGTAGTCAAAAGACCACAAACTCTCTCTTTCAATTGTCTCTTCCCTTACAAAAGGTCCTTAGAGAACAATGAGTAGGAATGAAGCTCTTGTGTGCAAGGAGAAAAGAAAATGAAATCAGAGAGTTCTTTTGAAAAACACTTCAGAAAATGAGAGAGAATTTCAGCACAGAAACCAAAAACCAAGCTCTTTTGAATGCCTTAAACTTTTGAATTTTTCTTGTAAATAATTAGGTGAACCAATCTCTCCCCAAACACCCCTATTTATAGGAGAGGGCTAGGGTTAGAAGATAAAACATTTTTAAGGCTAATCAGAATGTATTAAACCCAAAACAGGTCATTTAAACTCACTTAAGTGAGAAAAAGACAAAATAAACAGCTCAGAAAAAAAATGCCCGTTACTGTTCAAACGGCTCTGTCGGTCGACCGGTCGGTCGACCGCAAGTTCAAAAATGTGACCGTTGCAGGCCAGCGGTCGACCGCCCGGTCTACCCAATCTAACCGAGAGCAAAGTTGCTTACAGTCGGTCGATCGGTCGGTCGACCGATACAACGTGCACACAGATACGTGCACAGCCAGAGCCACGGTCGACTGGGACGGTCGACCGGCCAAACCTGTCATAGGTCCGGTCGACTGTTCGGTCGACTGGCTCAGGTCAAAAAATAGGATTTTGAAGAGAAAATAAAAGGGGATTTTGATTTTGATAAAAATAGTTTTGAACATAGATTTGTATAAAACACAAATATATATCTATAGGGCAAATCTTGTAAACAAAATATTTTTGTATAAATTATAAGAAAACATTTTGGAATAAACATGTGCGCAAAAACGTGTGTGATAGAGCTTCAAACCTATCCACTATTCTTTAACAAGCTATAAAACTAAAAATACAATGATTAAATACTCTTTGAGCAATCTTCAAGTCTTTGAGCCATCCAATGCCTTACTTGTGCCTTCTCTTCTATGATTCTTCCTTGATTGTGCAATTTGCCTTCCTTGCTATGTGAAACTTAGAAGTTCTTGCAAAAGCTAAGCCAATGGTCTCCAAACATGGTACAAAACCTGAAACTTATCTTGAACAAATTCATTAGTACCAAATAGCTCTTATTTGGTTTGTCATCATCAAAACATAAAACAAGAGAGTGTAACCTCTTGGGCCAACAATCTCCCCCTTTTTGATGATGACAAAACAAATAGGCTATAGACAAAAATATGGGGGAGGAGAAGACTCCCCTCAAATTATGCTATATTTATGCTATAAAAAAAAACACAAGAATTTATTAAAAACACAAAAACATACTCTTGATGCCAATTGAAACCAAATTGAAACAATACCAAGAAAACACAAAATTCAAGAGTTCTCAAATTCATAAAACACAAGACTCATAACAAAAACTCATAAAACTCATAAAAACATATAAATTCAATTCATAAAACACAAGACTCATAACAAAAACTCATATAAAACACAAGACTCATAACAAAAACTCATAAAACTCATAAAAACATATAAATTCATATGGAACCAAGACCAAATGAACTTATTTTTGTCCCATGTAAACTTATTCTCCCCCTTTTTGTCATACATCAAAAAGGGTTATGAAAAACATGTTTAATCAATAACACAAACATTAAGTTCTCCACAAATAAACGAAAATCTAGCAAAATCAAGTGGTTTAGTGAAAATATCGGCTAGTTGTAAATCCGTGGAAACATAATCAATATCTATATCTCCTTTCTCAAAATGATCTCTAAGAAAGTGATATCTAATCTCAATGTGCTTGGTCTTACTATGTTGATTTGCATTCTTAGTCATGTGTATAGTACTAGTATTATCACAAAATATTTTTATATGATCAAAATGCAAATCAAAATCAAGGAGAGTATGTTTCATCCAAAGGACTTGTGCACAACAAGCCCCTGCGGCAACATACTCCGCCTCGGCGGTTGAGAGTGGTACGGAATTTTGTTTCCTAGAGGACCATGAAACAAGACAATTACCAAGAAATTGACATGTCCCACTAGTACTCTTTCTATCTACTCTACAACCCGCATAGTCGGTATCCGAATAACTCGTCATTGAGAAATCTCTGGTTTTCGGATACCATAGACCCATCCCAATAGTGCCCTTAATATAACGAATAATGCGTTTTACCGCAATAAGATGGGACTCTTTAGGACACGATTGAAATCTAGCACAAAGACACACACTAAATATGATATCCAGCCTACTTGCCGTTAAATATAAAAGACTTCCTATCATGCTTCTATATAATTTAATATCAACATTTTTACCTTGGTCATCTTTATCAAGTTTGGTTGTAGTTGCCATGGGAGTGTTGCAAGTCTTTGAGCCTTCAAGTCCAAACTTCTTTACAAGTTCCTTTGCGTACTTGGCTTGACTTATGAACGTCCCGTTTTGCAATTGCTTGATTTGGAGTCCAAGGAAGAAATTGAGCTCACCCATTGAAGACATTTCAAACTCAAGTTGCATTACCTTTTCAAAATCCTTGCACAAAAGCTCATTAGTAGAACCAAAAATTATATCATCAACATAAATTTGTACAATTAATATATCATTATCAACATGCTTAGTGAATAGAGTGGTGTCTACTTTGCCTTTAATAAAATCATTTGAAATAAGAAAACTAGAAAGCCTTTCATACCAAGCTCTAGGAGCTTGTTTCAATCCATATAAAGCTTTATCAAGTTTAAAAATAAAATCGGGATGAACATGATCAACAAAACCGGGAGGTTGAGAAACATAAACTTCTTCATTAATAAAACCATTCAAAAATGCACTTTTCACATCCATTTGAAAAAGTTTAAAATTTTTGAAAGATGCAAAAGCTAGTGTCATCCGTATGGCTTCAAGCCGTGCTACGGGTGCAAAGGTCTCCTCAAAGTCAATTCCTTCAACTTGAGTGTAACCTTGGGCCACTAACCTAGCTTTATTCCTAATGACATTTCCGGACTCATCCATCTTGTTTCTAAAGATCCACTTAGTACCAATTATTGATCTATCGTGGGGTTTAGGAACAAGGTGCCAAACTTGGTTGCGCTCAAATTGATTGAGTTCCTCTTGCATGGCAAGCAACCAATATGGGTCCGTCTCGGCTTCGAGAATGCCTTTGGGTTCAAAATGAGAAATGAAAGCAAAGTTACCACATAGGTCATGGAGTTTGGAGCGCGTTGTGACTCCTTTAGATGCATCACCCAAGATGAGCTCCTTAGGATGATTTGTAGCGTATCTCCAAGCTTTAGGAAGCGGTTGAGAGCTTTCCTCTTTATCCTCTTGAACATCACCAATAGATTCTTGCTTATCTTCTTGAGCGGGTGAGTCCTTCAAGGATAGTCTCTCCATGTCTTCACCTAATGGTTCAATCTCTACAACATTCTCAACAACCACATTAGATTCTTCAAATTTAACATGCATGGATTCTTCAATGGTACTAGAAGATCTAATGAATACTCTATAAGCTTTACTAGTTGTAGAATATCCAACAAAAATTGCTTCATAAGCCTTAGCATCAAATTTGCCCAAATTCTCTTTAGTATTTAAAACAAAACACTTGCATCCAAAAACTTTGAAATAAGCAACATTAGGTTTTCTAGAGTGATACATTTCAAAAGATGTTTTGGAAGAATTTTTACACAAATAAATACGGTTAGATATATAGCATGCGGTGTTTACGGCCTCGGCCCATAAATATTGAGGGAGGTCGTATTCACTTATCATTGTCCTAGCCATCTCTTGAAGTGTTCTATTTTTCCTTTCTACAACTCCATTTTGTTGTGGAGTTCTAGGACAAGACATTTCATGCTTAATTCCCTTTTCATCACAATAAGTCATGAAGAGTTGGTTTACAAACTCACCACCTCTATCACTCTTATTTTCAAAATCGGAAAACCTTTTTCTTTTTCAACCCTTTTTCGAAAAATCTTAAAATGAGAAAAGGTTTGATCTTTGTGTTCCAAAAAGAAAACCCAAGTGAAACGGGAAAAATCATCAACCAAAACATATGCATATCTACTACCATTTAAACTCTTAGTTTTAGTAGGTCCAAAAAGATCCATATGAATTAATTCTAAAGGCCTAGTTGACATGATATCCTTGATTGGTTTGAAGGAAGACTTGGTTTGTTTCCCAAGTTGGCACGCACCACAAATGCGGTCTTTCTCAAACTTCAAGCAAGGAATACCCTTCACCAATTCCTTTGAATTAATCCTAGAAAGATGTTCAAAAGAAGCATGTCCTAATCTTCTATGCTAAAGCCAAGAATTTTCATCAAAAGCATTCAAGCATTTAGTAGAACACTCAATATTAAGCATGTCAATGATATAAACATTATCATCACGAAAACCGGTGAGAATACAATCATTTGTTTTAATATCAAAAATCTTGCAAGAACAATCATCAAAAACAACTTTAAGTCCACGATCACAAAATTGACTAATGCTAAGCAAATTATGTTTCAAACCTTCAACTAAAACAACATTCTCAATAATAGGAGATGCACCAATTTGAATGTTACCTATACCGATGATAGTCCCTTTGGAGTCATCCCCGAAGGTGACGGAGCCACCTTCCATGTACCTTGATAGGGTTGTAAAGTTGTTGATATCCCACGTCATGTGTCTTGAACAACCACTATCAAGGTACCACCGCTCCCTACGTCTTGGAGCCTTGGTGTGTACCTACATCAAAAAATTTAGGACTTGATTTTGGTACCCACATTTTCTTGGGTCCTTGAGGGTTAGAGCCATGAACCCAAACAAGATTATTGGATCTATTTAATTGATCATAACAAAACTTAGCTAAATGTCCATTTTTACCACAATATGTGCATCTATATACTCTACCATATTTAAAAGCATAATGGGTGTGTGATTTGTGAGCATGAGCTTTGTGAGCATGAGCATGAGAAGTGTTAGGTGTAGTGTGAGCATGAGGAATCTTAGCATGTGATGTGTGCTTTTTAGAAAATTTTTCTTCAAGTTTCTTAGTGTTAAAAGCACAATCTTTCAAAACTTTCTCGAAATCAACCATTTTGGCTTTTAAAGAAGAAATTTCTTTTTCATCAACAATAGGAAATTTAGCCTTACAAGAAACCTTGTAGGCACTAAATTCATTTTGAATAGAAATGAGGTTGGAAGAAATATCATCTTTTTCTTTGGAAACCATAGCAAGTTGATTTTTAAGAAAAGCAACTTCTTTTTGCAATTTAAAGCATTCAATTTTCTTGTTATCATAAGTTTCAGAAAGTTCAACAAAAGCACGTACAAGAACTTCCTTACTTAACTCATCATCTTCATCATCAAGGGGTTGAGGGGTTACCTTAGGTGTGTTTGCCATGAAACACATATTTGCTACATCCGCCTCTTCCTCGGACTCGCTTTCCGAATCCCAAGTTGCCTTATACGCTTTCTTTTCTTCCAATTTCTTTGCCTTGAAGGAGGAGGTCATCTTCTTCTTGAACTCCGGGCAATCCGCCATGATGTGTCCGGGCTTTCGGCAATTGTAGCATATAATTTTCCTCTCCTCTTTGCCTTCAAATTTTCTCCGGAAGTTGAGCTTGTTCCTCCGGTACATCCTTTTGACATTTCGCACAAGGAGGGAGAGCTCCTCATCTTCTTCTTCATCTTCTTCATCGTCTTCAAGAGTGGATGAAGACTTGAAAGCTAAGGACTTCTTCTTTGTTGGAGCGGCCTCTTCTCTTGCTTTCTTCTCCATCTCATGGGTCTTTAGGTTCCCAATGAGACTAATGATGTCCATCTCATCTTTGTCGTTCAATTCCTTCAAGGTGGTGGCCTTTATCTCCCAAGATGGAGGAAGAGCCCGAATCACTTTGCGCACCTTTTGATCGTTGGAGATGACGTCACCTAAGGAAGAAAGACCATTGGTGATTTTAGTGAATCTAGTAATCATACAATCAATAGAATCATCATCAAGCATTTTAAATGATTCATATTGAGACCTCAAGAGATCTATCTTAGCTCTCTTGACTTGTGAAGTCCCTTCATGTCTGACCAATAAGTGTTGCCAAATCTCATAGGCGGATTGGCAATGAATTATCCGTGTAAGGTCATCCTCATTCAAGGCGGTTAAAAGGGAGTTTTGGGCCTTGGAGTTAGCCTCATATTCTCTAAAGTTGAAGTCGGTCCATGTGCTCTCATCACTATCGGGTGCTACATAGGGTTTGGTCAAGGACTTAGCCACTAAACTACCTAATGATTGCAAAAAGATAGTCATCCTAACCTTCCAAATAGGGAAGTTGAGTCCATCAAATTTAGGTGGGGATTTAATGTTATCGGCCATGTTTACTAGTGATGAATGAATGAAATGAGAAATGTTGATTAGCAAATTTTAAGGATCTCTCTATGGATGTTAAGCCAAAACCTAGAGTCCAAGCTCTGATACCAATTGAAAATCACCTAGAGGGGGGGTGAATAGGTGATGATGCTAATCAATGAGCAATTTAAAAATTATGATGCAAATGTAATGCAACAATCTCCCAAAACAAGACTAAGAGCCGAATTCCCTATTAAGGGCTCTGAACTCCTTCCTCCGGCTTCCTCGTAAAATGAGTTAGAGGTGCGCAATGCAACCTTGTTGTATGGGATAATGATTGACAAAATGAATGAAAATGAATATGGCAATGACAATCTCAAGCAATAAGTAATGACAAGGAAAAGTAAACCAATCGCAAACACAAAGATATGTTATCGAGGTTCGAGCACCCAGCTCTACTCCCCGCCTTCCCCAGAAGGATTCTAGCTACTTCCACTATCACAAAGATCACAAATACAATGGAGTACCCAACTCCACAATCTCAAGTACAAGGAATTTCTGAGTAGTCAAAAGACCACAAACTCTCTCTTTCAATTGTCTCTTCCCTTACAAAAGGTCCTTAGAGAATAATGAGTAGGAATGAAGCTCTTGTGTGCAAGGAGAAAAGAAAATGAAATCAGAGAGTTCTTTTGAAAAACACTTCAGAAAATGAGAGAGAATTTCAGCACAAAAACCAAAAACCAAGCTCTTTTGAATGCCTTAAACTTTTGAATTTTTCTTGTAAATAATTAGGTGAACCAATCTCTCCCCAAACACCCCTATTTATAGGAGAGGGCTAGGGTTAGAAGATAAAACATTTTTAAGGCTAATCAGAATGTATTAAACCCAAAACAGGTCATTTAAACTCACTTAAGTGAGAAAAAGACAAAAATAAACAGCTCAGAGAAAAAATGCCCGTTACTGTTCAAACGGCTCTGTCGGTCGACCGGTCGGTCGACCGCAAGTTCAAAAATGTGACCGTTGCAGGCCAGCGGTCGACCGCCCGGTCGACCCAAACTAACCGAGAGCAAAGTTGCTTACAGTCGGTCGACCGGTCGGTCGACCGATACAACGTGCACACAGATACGTGCACAGCCAGAGCCACGGTCGACTGGGACGGTCGACCGGCCAAACCTGTCATAGGTCCGGTCGACCGTTCGGTCGACTGGCTCAGGTCAAAAAACAGGATTTTGATGAGAAAATAAAAGGGGATTTTGATTTGATAAAAATAGTTTTGAACATAGATTTGTATAAAACACAAATATATATCTGTAGGCCAAATCTTGTAAACAAAATGTTTTTGTATAAATTATAAGAAAACATTTTGGAATAAACATGTGCGCAAAAACGTGTGTGATAGAGCTTCAAACCTATCCACTATTCTTTAACAAGCTATAAAACTAAAAATACAATGATTAAATACTCTTTGAGCAATCTTCAAGTCTTTGAGCCATCTAATGCCTTGCTTGTGCCTTCTCTTCTATGATTCTTCCTTGATTGTGCAATTTTCCTTCCTTGCTATGTGAAACTTAGAAGTTCTTGCAAAAGCTAAGCCAATGGTCTCCAAACATGGTACAAAACCTGAAACTTATCTTGAACAAATTCATTAGTACCAAATAGCTCTTATTTGGTTTGTCATCATTAAAACACAAAACAAGAGAGTGTAACCTCTTGGGCCAACATTCACGTATGTGTTAAAGTTTCTTCAATGTTTGAAAGAATGAAAAGAAAAGAAATCAAAGAATGAAAAGGGAAGAGTACAGTGAGACACGAAGAAGTGGGAACATAGAAGAGAAGATATTTGTGTTTTTAAGATATATCTAAAACAAAGTACAAAGAGAAAGAAAAACCATGACTACTAACTACTAATGGCTTCACTAACCATGCTAACCTCTTAGTGATAGTTGTCTCACATGTATCATTGGCCATCACTAGTCCTTGGTTCAACAGCGCTTCAAAGCATGACCCATATGTTGACTCATCACATCCAAACTCAACAAACAGTGCAAGTTATACTTAAACCATCAAAACTAAATAAGAGTAAGTAAGGAATAAAGTAATGTTAGCTTGTTAGAGAGTTAGAATATTAGAGTGTTAGAATTTATCATCATGAGCCATCAATGGCTCTTGCAAAAGCAAAGCCAAGTAGAGGCTATTAGATTCATGTAGATTATCAAGTAAGAAGTTAGCAAGTTAGTGGTTAGTAGTTAGTTGCTATGAGAGAAAATTAGCTAAACATGTAAAAGGAATTAAAGAGAAGAAAACAACAAAAGGTAAAGAGAGAACCTTTCATAAATTGTCACCTTCTATTACAAGTACTCTTGCTTTCCAATCAAGTACCACTCTCTCCCCTATTACAAGATCTACAAGAAATGAAAAACACAAAGGAGGAAGAAGAAGAACAACTAACCTAAACTACCCTAAACTGTAATATGGAGAAGAAAACTACCCTAACTTTCTGGATTCCTCTTTGTAAAACACCAAAGGAGGATATTTATAGGCACCAAAAGAACGGGGGGCAGGGGGTAAACCCTGGCCCGAAAGTCGCATTTCGGCGGTTGTACCAGGCACGCACCGCCTGCTATGCTCTGCCCGCTTGTCCCCCTGTCGGCTGCATGTCCTGCTCTCTGGATTTGGACCCCCAATTTTGATGAAACCACCCTCCAAAATCAATGGCTATCTTTAAGGCTTTTAATCACCATTAAATGGTGATTTTGGGTCTTCTTCTTCATTTCATGCCATGGACCTAGAAACATACAAGAGAGGTATTATTAACAGAATTTAATATTAAATAAATGTGAAGATGTGGTATGAAATATGCAATTTTAGAGACTAATCATATTACAATCAGGATTTTATTGGCCTACGCTATGCTCATGTTAAAGCATGTGATGCATGTCAAAGGATGGGAAATATTTCTAGGTGTTACGAGATGCCTCTCAATAACATCCCTGAAGTTGAGTTGTCTGATGTGTGGGGTATAGATTTCATGGGCCCTTTTCCATCCTTGTTCCCCAATCAGTATATCCTAGTGGCAGTTGAATATGTTTCAAAATGGGTAGAAGTCGTTGCTTTACCTTCTAATGATGCACGGGCAGTGATAAAATTCCTAAAGAAGAACATCTTTATACAGTTTGGAACATCAAGGGCGATCATTATTGATGGTGGGAAGTGTTGGCCCAGAGGCCCATCACTCTAGTTTGATGATGATTAACTCATGTAGTTATAGTTTACTAATAATCTTGTGTTTAAATAGTTTCAGTGATTGACCAAGATATTAGTAGGTGATTAGCTTCAACAAAGGAGTTTTAGAGCTTTCACATGTAGATTCAAGAGCTCGAGCGTCAAGATCGCATCTAGCACTCGGTTGGAGTCTAACTCGTTGGATCGCGCTTGGATCGAGTCAGCTTGGAGAAAAGAAGACTTCAGTTTGTGTTTAGTTTAGAATGTTTAGATCTTGTATAAAGATTAGACAGTGTTGATATGCTCATGTTCACATACACACACAAGTTTAAAATTTATTGGTTTTGGCTTTCGGTTTAACCGATTTTAGATTTCATGTCAAAAACATAGATAGATATATTTATATGTATATTGGACTCTATCCATATATAACATGCTTCAAAGTTGTTTCAATATCATGTTTTTGTATTTACATAAGTTTTGGAGAAAATGATTTTCCATTTCAAAAATTCAAGTTTTAGAAAATATGGATTTTGTATTTAAGCCTAATTTCTATATCACAAAAATGGTTCAAATAGTTTATAATATGTGTTGAATTTTAGTCACACATATTTGCATTTCAAAGATCTTAAAAGAACTTATTTTTGTGGAATTTATTGATCGTGAGAAAACTGCACATAACAAGTGTATGTTTTGAAATCAAGATTTAAAATGTGTGTGCTTTGGCTTCCTCGATACTTCCGTTATAGCATAGAGGCCAAAACGAGTCGAATCCACAAGGACGGGAGGCGATAGAAGCTTTACCAGTTGATTCACGTGTGTGTTAAAAGTTCTTCAATGTTTGAAAGAATCAAAAGTAAAGAAATAAAGAATGAAAAGAGAGGTACAGTGAAACACGAAGAAGTAGGAACATAGAAGATAAAATGTTTTTGATTTTTGAAATTATTTCTAAGATAAAGTAAAAAGATAAAGAAAACTCATGGTTACTAACTACTAATTACTCCCTAACATGCTAACCTCTTAATGATAGTTTCCTCATATGTATCATTGGCTATCACTAGTCCTTGGTTCAAGAGCTTTACAAAGCATGGCTCATATGTTAACTTTCATATCCAAATTCAACCAACAAGTGCAAGCTATACTTAAATCATCAAAACCCAATAAGAGCAAGTATGAAATAAAGTAGTTAGCTTGTTAGAGATTTAGATGTTAGAGTGTTAGATCCATCATCATGAGCTATCAATGGCTCTTGTAAAAGCAAGGTCAAGTAGAGGCTATTAGATTCATGTGGATTATCAAGTAAGAAGTTAGCAAACTAGCGGTTAATAGTTAGTTGCCATGAGAGAAAATTAGCTAAACATGTAAAAGGAGTTAGAGAAAAAACAAAGATAAGCTAACAGAGCACCTTTCATAGATTGTCACCTTCTATTACAAGCACTCTTACTTCCTCACCATGTACCACTCTCTCTCCTATTACAAGATCTAAAAGAAATAGAAAATACAAAGGAGGAAGAAGAAGAACACAAACCTAAACTACAACAAGGAAAAGAAACTACTCTAAAATATTGCATATCTCTCAATACGGAACTCCAGGGGGTATATATAGGCACCAGGTAAAGGGGGGCCAGGGGGCAAACCCTGGTCCAAAGTACAGGCGCGGCCGCCAGTACGGCCGCGAAAACGCGGCCATAGCCGCGTTTTCGGGTCTTCTTGAGCCGCGCGTGGCGCTTCGGGCCCCGCGCTGTCCCGTCTGTCCCCTGTCAGATGTAGTTCTCAGTTTCTGATTTTGGGCCCCTGGTTTTGACGAATCAGCTCTCCAAAATCAATGGCTAGATTATAGGCCTTTAATCACCCATTAAATGGTGATTTAGGGTCTTCTTCTTCATTAGACACCATGGACCTACAAACATGAAAGAGAGGTGTTTATTAGCAGAATTTAATATGAAATAAATGTAAAGATGTGGTATGAAATATGAAGTTATAGAAACTAATCACACCCCCACACTTATCTTTTGCTCGTCCTGAGCAAAAAAAAAACTAAAGGAATTATTACACTACTTTCGCAGGTGACGCGATTGCACTGAGCATGTGCAACAAGCCGTTAAACCTCTAAGTTTCCCCTAGAGGAGGAGTTTTGTCTCCTGAGGGTTTTTAACGGATTTCACCCACAAAATTCATAACAAAAGAAATTAAATGTTAGTATTTTGAAAACGCATTTTGAAATAGAGAAAAGTGTTAAAATATTTTTGGAAAAATATAAGTGATCCAAGGTCATAGGTTACCCAGAAATTATTCTTTCTTAAACTAAGTCAAAATGCAAAATTTTGTTATAAATTAAATGTAAGAATTTAAAATTTAATTGATTCTTTGATCTTTCATAAAATTCTTAGAAAAATGTGCACTTTGTGAATAGTGAAGGTTTTTGGGATATCGACTCAAACTTTTATGCCATTAATTTTTGTATATTTATTTATATTTTTTTGTTTTTTGTTTTCTTCTTTTTTTTTCTTCCCTTTGTTTTCTTAGACTTTCTTATTTACCCGGGTAATGAGCCTTTAGCCGGCGACTCCTAAACCAGATGATATTAGGGCACCAGATGAGAAAAAAAATCTCTCGGACTTAAGGACTCGAGTAAATAAGGCCACAAAACTAAAGGGGATTATTTTATTTATGTCCACCGTTTTAGGTGTAAATAATCATGCTTCCTGAGGCATAATTACCCAACTTTAATAAGTAATTTTTATTATCATATTTTTTAATATATTTTTATGGTATTTTCAGTCTTTGTTTCAATCCAAAAAATTGTGTAAGTGGAGTGCATAAATCTAAAGTAAAAAATTCAAAATCAAATTATCTTTCCAATCTTACTTCCTTATTCTAAATTTAAACAAGATCTATTAGTTTAACTTCGTTTAAAAATTCATAATTTTAGGTCTTCCTAATTCCTAAGATAATCTTAATTTTCTTAAAAATAAATTAAAACTATTTACCTTGTTTCAAAAATTTTTGTAAAAAGAAAAAGAAGAGAGTTTTTATATAAAAGAAAATTTTAAAAATTTCATAAGAAGAAGAAAATTTAAAACTAGCCTACGTTAGTAAACCCTCCCTCATACTTATCTCATTATTGTTCTCAATGCATCATGAATATGTATATACATGAAACAAATGTGAAGGGAAAAAAAATTGCCTCATGGTGGTGGCTCTGGTGATGGTCTGATTAGGCCAAGCGTTCTACCCAACCAAGATAATATGGATCTTGAAGGAACCCACCAATGACCTCTCTAATACGACTCAGTAAAAAATGATTGAATGAATGGTCTTATTGAAAAAATTATCCCCATCTAATTTTCAATTTTAAAAAATAATTACTGAGTCATTTACTTTAACATTCTTGTCCAATAATGAAGTGTGATTTTAGAAGATGATTGATTTGGACTCAAATGGAATAGGAGTAAAAACTGATACCGACTCGGGAATTTGACTCAAATCAACTTGAGAGTCAATAATGAGAGTCGAAATTGGTTCAAAAATAGGACCCAAATCAAAGAATTGATGTTCATACACTTTCCCCATCAATGAAGTGTGATCATAAGATATTGGTGATTCAATCTCACGTTGTACTGGTACAGAATTCAATGTTGACTCCGGAATAAAGAAAAAGTCTGGTAAAGATACCGGAGTTATTATTGAGTCAAAAAGTGAAATAGAATTACTAATATGAGGTTGAGGATCACATTCAGGTTCGATTTCAATTTCAGGAAAGGGATAACTTGTCAGAATGTCTGGGCGACTTTCATAATTTGGAGTTCGGTCAACTTCAAATGTGTGTTCTGAAATTGAATCTTGACTTCCAAAATAACATGATTCTTGGATCCAATCGGTAGAGTTAGGGATATAAGGATTGGTCAAAGGTTGACAAGAAAGACTTCCTCGCTCTCATTAATCAAATCGCTCATTATTGATTCTAACCTACTGATGGGTCGGACAACAGAATTTTGAATCTGAATCATGTCTTCCATACTTTTTGCAATTGGTTCTTCTTGAAAAGGTGAGAATAGAAGTTGATTTTGAAAATCGTGGTGAAATTGTGAGTATTTCAGATTTTACGATTGCTACTCGGACTCACGCAAGGGTTCCATACTCAAGTCCAATATTGATAGTTGTTCATTTTGAATCACTGAGACTGAAAAAGATGAGTAGGAATCTTGAAAATTTAGCTGAGATAATGAGTCCAACATATTTTGAAATCGGTGCAATTTTTCACAAAAGACTTCCAAACGTTTTCTAGCTCAGATTCTTCTTCAATTGGGTGTTCTAGAAAAGAAGTATATGGAGTTTGATTTGGGAAGGATTGTTAATTGAGTAAACTTTGAATTTGTTGTTGGGACTCAAACATGGCTTCCATACTCCTTTCCAAATTGGATTTTTCTTCGATTGGTGGAACAGAAAAAGGAGGATATGAATTCAAATCGGGGAATGAAAATTGTGGACAAGATGGTTGAAAATTTGACGCGGGGGAGGTGAATCCCTATTGACTCTGTGAAGAGTTGAAATTATTTTTAAAATTATGGTCATAAGATTGGGGGTACGGGTCATATTGAGTCGGATAATCCCAACTCAGCATATATAGTTGGTTCATATTGTACATAGCTGGGTTGGAGTTATCCGAGTCAAATGAGGTCGGGGTGAAATATGGATTCATATTATGATTAAAAGAATTGTTGTTGTT
This sequence comes from Agave tequilana, assembly GCA_038442645.1. Taxonomy (NCBI): domain Eukaryota; kingdom Viridiplantae; phylum Streptophyta; class Magnoliopsida; order Asparagales; family Asparagaceae; genus Agave; species Agave tequilana. The sequence goes on from JAVJIF010010859.1 coordinate 59,946, forward strand.
AAAATCCATTTCACAATTTATAAAAAGAAAACAAACAAACAAACAAATAAATAAATAAAGAAAAAGAAAAAGAAAAAAAAAAAGAAAAAGAAAAAGAAAACAAGCCTATGCTAAGGTTGACTTAGACCTAGACGACTCCTAACTGATTAGACTGTTACGGGGGTACATTATCGGAATCTGACCACGAGTTAATCGGCCATGTAGGGGCAAGATCAGTGGGAGGTATCCATGCCGGAGCAACGGGCCTAATTATGCCAAACCACTGTTCTTCGATGTTTCGCCTCTCAATCCCCAACCTTAGACACCGATTTAACAAGAGTCAACTTCTAACAACTTTCCCCTTAGGTCAATCTCCTAAATGAGTTCGAGATGTCCCTAGGGGCCAACGTCTAGCAAATTTTATTAAGGCTTGGGTTATGAGAGCGGGGAGGTGATTTTTGGGCTAAGGAAGGGTAATGACTTTCCCACCTTATGTTGTATTGGGTTTAGCCCTTAAGTTCAATTTGTGCAAGTGTGCAATGTAGATAAGAATGAACACTCAAAGAGAGTAAATCACCTACGTGTTTGTCCTAACTATATGCAATGTAATATGTACACCTCCGTTAAGATCACAACAACACATGAACAAAATACAGTATATTGGAATGAAAATTGACACGTGCCTAGATGCAGATGTCTAAACTGTATTAAAGCATTCAATTTCTGTATTTTAATTCTTAATTATTATAGGCACAGGTAACAAATATTAGCAACAGAGTATAAAAAGATACAAGAATTTACCCAACCACACAAGAGCAAGCGTGGACTTCTACAATGCTAAAAATTTTGACCTGCACACCAAAAAATAAAGAAGAAAGGTTAACAAAAATGTGAAATCAAACTGTTCCTATCCCCGGCAACGGTGCCATAATTTGATCGAGGGAAAATCGCGCACAAAAAGTGTATGTTTTGAAATCAAGATTTAAAGTGTGTGTGCTTTGGCTTCCTCGATACTTCCGTTATAGTATAGAGGCTAAAACGAGTCGAATCCACAGGGACGGGAGGCGATAGAAGCTTTACCGGTTGATTCACGTGTGTGTTAAAAGTTCTTCAATATTTGAAAAAATCAAAAGAAAAGAAAATAAAGAATGAAAAGAGAGGTATGGTGAAACACGAAGAAGTGGGAACATAGAAGATAAAATGTTTGTGATTTTTGAAAGTATTTCTAAAACAAAGTAAAAAGATAAAAAAAACTCATGGCTGCTAACTACTAATGACTCCACTAACATGCTAACCTCTTAGTGATAGTTGCCTCCACATGTATCATTGGCCATCACTAGTCCTTGGTTCAAGAGCTTTACAAAGCATGGCTCATATATTAACTTTCACATGCAAATTCAACCAACGAGTGTAAGCTACACTTAGGGTCTGTTTGGTTGTCGTAACTGACCGTAATTCGTAGTTGTAATTGGTAAAGTCTTTTACAATTGTAAATGAGTTACATGTATGTAAATTTTACGGTGTTTGGTTGGTAATATAAAATTGTAAAGTGGGAAAGTGTATTGTACTTTACGGTGTTTGGTTATCGTAATGTATAAGTCGTAAGTGAAAAAATTGACCACAAAATTAACTATTTGGTGATTTTAAAAGTTTTAATACTGCAAATAAATATTAAAAAAGTTAAATATTAAAAATTTTAATATTAATATAAAAAAATATTACAAATTTGTATGACCACAAAATTAACTGTAACTGGGCAGTAAGTGAGTGGTAACTGGGTTGCAAGTGAGTGTTAGTTGAGTTACGTAAGTCTTTTACGAATTACGATCCAAACAAACGCCGTAGTTGTAACTGGGTAGTAAGTCATTTACGAATTACGGAGTTTTACGCGAAACAAACGGCCCCTTAAATCATCAAAACCCAATAAGAGCAAGTATGAAATAAAGTAATGTTAGCTTGTTAGAGATTTAGATGTTAGAGTGTTAGATCCATAATCATGAGCCATCAATGGCTCTTGCAAGAGCGAGACCAAGTAGAGGCTATTAGATTCATGTAGATTATCAAGTAAGAAGTTAGCAAGTTAGTGGTTAGTAGTTAATTGCCATGAGAGAAAATTAGCTAAACATGTAAAAGAAGTTAGAGAAGAAAACAAAGATAAGTTAAGAGAGCACCTTTCCTAGATTGTCACCTTCTATTACAAGCACTCTTGCTTCCTCACTATGTACCACTCTCTCTCCTATTACAAGATCTAAAGAAATGAAAAATACAAAGGAGGAAGAAGAAGAACACTAGCCTAAACTACCCTAAACTACAACAAGGAGAAGAAACTACCTTAAAACATTGCATATCCCTCAAGACAGAACCCCAGGGGGTATATATAGGCACCGGGGAAAGGGGGCCAGGGGGCAAACCCTGGCCCAAAGTACGGGCGCGGCCGCACCGTACGGTCGTGAAAACGCTGCTCTTCTAGAGCCGCGCGCTGTCTCGTCTGTTCCTGGTCAGATGCAGTTCCCGGTTTCTGATTTTGGGCCCCTGGTTTTGACGAATCAGCTCTCCAAAGTCAATGGCTAGATTATAGGCCTTTAATCACCCATTAAATGATGATTTAGGGTCTCCTTCTTCATTGCACACCATGGACTTAGAAACATGCAAGAGAGGTGTTTATTAGCAGAATTTAATATGAAATAAATGTGAAGATGTGGTATGAAATATGCAATTTTAGAGACTAATCATTTATGTGTATTTTATGGGATTTTTTAGAAGGTAAAAAGTTCAAGTTTTAATCCCTATATAATGTTGACCTGGCCTTCTACAGGTCAACCGGACGGTCGACGGAGGCGAAGTCGGTCGACTGATGTGCACAAACATGCACAGGCCGTTTAGGCTGGAGGGCCGGTCGACCGACCCCGGTCGACCGCCAGAGAGCTATGCTCTCTGGATCTGGCCCCGGTCAACCAGCAGAGAGCTTCTGCTCTTTGTATCCAGCCTCGGTCGACCGGGCGGTCGACCGGCAAAGAGCTTCTACTCTCTGTATCCAGGACTCGGACGACCAGACGGTCGACCGGTGGCTCAACGATCATAAAAATGACCGTTGGTCGGTCGACCGGGCGGTCGACTGGCAGAAAGCTTCTGCTATCTGTATCCAGGCCTTGATCGACCGGACTGTCGACCGGTGGCTCAACGGTCATAAAAATGACCGTTGGCTGGGCAATCTGCCCTTTCCAGACTGCCAATGGGCAGATTTTTAAGAGGATATAAATACCTATCTCTTGAGCTAGTTTCTTTATGATTTTTGAGAGTAAAATTTTCTTATCTTCTTAAGTGTTTTAGCAACAAGTTTAAAAGAGTTTTTATACCAAAAGAAATATTCTTTATTTGTTTTAAAGTGTTGAAAATTCAATGAAAAGGAGGATCTTTGGAAAATTATTTTAATCTTCATTTCTATTTCATTCTAGAGTTTTTCCCAAGTGTTTTTCTTTGTAATTTGTTTTCCAAACACTTGTTTTCTCACACTTGAGCTATCTATCTATCCTATCTATTAGGATCTTATTTTGTGAGGAAAATTAGTTTGTGATTGTTGAGACTACCAAGAGTTGTAATCCTCTTTACTTTGAGTTGATTTATCCCTCTTGTGTAGAGGTAATTGTGGAGGCGTTTGATTTGGTTGGTATCCCTCTAAGTGTAGAGGTGATTGCGGAGGTTATGCTGGCTAAGTGCCTTATCTCTCTAGTGTGAGGTGATTGTTGTTTGGCTAAGTGATCATCCCTCTAAGTGTAGAGGTGATTGTCGTTGTGCCTTGCTTCTTGTGTAAAGGTTGTGTTTGTTAGAGAGAGGAGTTGTGTACTCCTAGTTTGTATTACCCAAATCCTCAGTGGGGGTTCCCTGTGTGGGATGTCCTGTGTGGACGATTTAGTGGAAATCCTTCTGTGTGAAGGCGGGAACGTAGTGCAGTGGCTCGAACCTTGAAACATATCTTGTTGTTTGCGTTTGATCTACTATCTCTTAACTCTCTCTCTCTCTCTCTCTTATATCATGCATTGCATCATATTATTCATATCATATATATGCTTGATTTTGATTGTGTGCCATACTTGTGTTGAACCAAGAGAGCTTTACATAGCACCTCAACTCTTATTTAGAGGAATTCAGAGGAGATAGTCCAGAGCCCATCACCGGTAATTCGGCTACACTCTTTGGTTACACTAAGAGTGTTGCAATTTAGTTTTAATTTTGAATTATTTGTCTTTAGATTAGCCATACACCTATGCACCCCCTCTAGGTATATTTCAAATTGTATCAGAGCCTACACTCCTGATATTAGATTTAACCACCTAGGAGTGAGATCTTAGTTAGCTAATCTAATATTACATTTGCACACATATAGTTTATACACTCATGGACTTCATGACCCCTCCTATGTTTGATGTTTCTAACATCGATGTATAGAAGCTTAAGATGATTATGTGTCTCAAGACCCTAGGAATGCATGTTTTCCTTACCGCTACCAAGAAATCTTATCTTGGTAATAGCAAGCATATAGAGGCCAATGCACAAGCCCTAATGGCACTTAAAAACACATTAAGTAAAGAATATTTATTTATGGTTTCTCATTACGATTCTGCTTTTGCAATGTGGAATACTTTGACCTCTCCCGCGCTACAAACGACAAAATATGTAGAGAAAGAATCTAGTGAGAATGAATCCGAATAAGCTTGCTACATGGTCCAAGGGAGTGACTTCCTTGAGGTAAACTCGGATACTAAACTAGATGATAGTGCTAGTTCTTCAGGTGATGATTATGTTGATCCCGATGCATTAAATGAAGAACTATCTATTGTTTGTGAGGATCTATTAGAAAAGTACCAACTTTTGAAAAAAAACTTTTAAAATAAAAGAAGAAAATAATGACTTACTTTCTAAACTTAATATGGCTTTGTAAGAGAGGGATGAGTTTTCAAATTAGAGGGACTCATTGAAATCTCAACTCGATCTTGTTCTAAATAAAACAAAATTTTGAAAAATAAAAATGACTGTATTGATGTTTTGAAGAAAAACGGGATTTTGTCTTCAAAACTTGATATAAAAGAAAATGATTCTTTGAAAAACAAAATTATTTCTATTTCAAAAGAATTGGATTTGGTTTCTTTGAAAAATAATTCTTTGAAAAATGATTTAAATTCTAATGTTTGCCATGCTTCATCATCTAGTGTACCTATGGCATACTCAACCACTTCTTCTATTATTGAAAATGATATATGTATGTTAAAGAAGAGTTTTGATTGTTTGGGCACCATTTTAAGCCATTGTGTCATGAACCACACACGTTTGGAGTCCATAATTCACAAGAAACATGCTCCTTCTATGCATGCACACAAACCACGGCATACACATGCTTCTCACGTTCATACACATAACACCATGTATGCTCATGTGTACACATGTACACATTGTGAACGTAAGGGCCACCTTGCAAAGTTTTGTTATGATAGAGTACATAATGTAAATTTTACAAATAAGTTTGTTTGGGTTAGGAAATGTACTAACTGATCGGAGCAAAACTAGCACTCGAAAATGTGTAATTTGTAAAATCAATGTAAATGCTCGCATATGCTAATGTGCCCTCGATACTTCCGTTATAGCATTGGCTCAATGGGTCGAATCCACAGGGACGGGAGGCGATAGAAGCATTAACAGTCTCTATCCACGTTTTATGTTAACAAGTCTTCTTTGTTTAAAAGAATTAGAAAAAGAAAAGAAAAGAGAAGGAAATCAAGCATGTGGTAGGTGAAGAAGGCGATGAAAACGGCAAAGAAAACAAAAGAGAAGTGTGGTTTGGAAAACAAAATAAAGATGAAGATGAAACAAAGGTGAACTAAGAGGATGGTGAAAACATCGATAAGAAAATGATAAAAAAGTTTTGAAAATGATTCTTAAAACAAAGTAAAAAGAATGAGGAATGCTATAAAAGAAATCTCATAGTTTCTAACTACTAATTACTCCACTAACATGCTAACCTCTTAGCGATAGTTGCCTCACATGAATCCTTGGCCATCACTAGTCCATGGCTTCAAGAGACGATACAAAGCATGGCAAATAAGATGGTTCATCACATTTAAACTTGCATCAAGAGCAAGCTAATACAAACATTAGATCATCAAACCATTAGAAGCAAGCATGAAATAAGAGAGAGTTAGCTTAGTTAGCAAGTTAGCAAGTTAGATGTTAGAACCCATCATCATGAGCCATCAATGGCTCTTGCAAGGGCAAGGCCTTGTAGAGGCTACTAGATTCATGTGGATTATCAAGTAAGTGGTTAGATGGCTAGTGGTTAGTAGTTAGTCATTATGAGAAGAAAATCTAGCTAAGCATCATGTAGAAAATGGAGAAGATTACAATAGAGAAGAAAGGAGGCACCTTTACATAGACTGTCACCATCTATTACATCAATCCCTCTCTATCTCTCTCTGAATCTCTCAGCCCTACTACAAGATCTAAAAACGAAATGAAAATACAAAATAAAAGAAATGAAGAACACCTACACTAACCTAAAATCAAAAAATCCTCCTAAAATTCAAAAACTGCTTCGTTCTGGACCTATGCAGGGGTTTATATAGGCAAAGATACCTTCTAGAAGACGAGACGGGGCCACGTGTCGAAGATCGACGCGTGGCCCAACCACAGGGCCGCGGATCCGCAGCCAAACCAAGGAGTTAGCTCCCTGGTTTTGGTGCGGGGATGCGTCATGCTTCTAGGATCTTCCTGGTATATCCTTTTTTCTGGTAATTTCGCCCAAATATTCGTCTGACGTGAGCAAAGGTCTAGGTTCGACGTATCTTCTAGAAAATCCCTTGCTCGGCCTCCAAGTAATGTGGATTTAATTACCCAAAATGGGTTTAATTAAGCTCTTATTACTCCTTTGCCCTTAAACTCTTGATTTACCTGCAAGAGAGACCAAAACACGGTTTAGACCGATATTTTATTCATAAATCGGTTGAGAATGCGATATAGTAATGCATAATTGTAGACTAATCACACCCCACACTTATCTTTTGCTCGTCCCGAGCAAAACAAGAAAAGAAAAACTATACTACAAATGTTATTACACCACTTTTACAGGTGATGCGATTGCACTGAGCGTGTGCAATAAGCCGTTAAACCTCTAAGTTACCCCTAGAGGAGGAGTGTTGTCTCCTGACGGTTTTCAGCAGATTGCACCCACAAAATCTATAAAGAAAGAAGACAAATGTTAATATTTTGAAAATGCATTTTGAAAGAGAGACAAGTTTTTAAAATCTTTTTGCAAAAATATAAGCGATCTAAGGTCATAAGTCCACAAAAAATCATTCTTCCTTAAACTTAGTCTTTATGCATGATCTTATGTAAGAAATCGAAATTGGATTGAATATTTTATCTTTCATAAAACCTAGATAATATGCACTTTGTGATAGTGAAGATTTCTGGGATTTCAACTCCAACCATCAAGCCATTTATTCATATATATATATATATTTATTTATTTATTTTCTTTTTTTCTTCACTTAGTTTTCTTAGGCTTTTTAGTTCACCCATGTAGTCAGCCTATAACCGATGACTCCCTGACCAGACGGTTTTAGGGCACCAGATGAGAAAACATCCCTTGAGTTTAAGGACTCGAGTAAACAAGGCAACAAAACTAAGGTGGACTATTTGTTTCTTTTGACCACCGTTAGGCGTGAATAATCATGCTTCTTGAGGCATAGTTATCCAGCTTAAAAAGTGATTTTTTTTAGTTATATATATATATATATATATATATATATATATATATATATATATATATATATATATATATATATATATATATATATTTATTTATGGCATTTTAGGTCTTTGTTTCCATCCCAAAAATGTGTAAGTGTGATGTGCATACTATCTAAGGCAAAAAATTCAAGATAAAACTATCTCTCCAATTTATCTTACTTAGCCTATAATTTTAAACAAGATTCATTATTTCGACTAGGTTTAAGATATCATAATTAAGGCTTCCTTAATTTCTAAGATCATCTTAATTTTCTTAAAAATAGATTAAAACTTTGTCTCTTGTTTCAAAAAGTTTTTAAAGAAAGAGAAAATTCCTATATGAAAGGGAAGATTTCTAAAAGTATCCTAAAAGAAGTGTAAAAAAAGAAAATATAAAAACTCTATGTTAGTAAACCCTCCCCCACACTTATCTCATGCATTGTCCTCAATGCATCGTGATGCATGTATGCATGAAACAAATAGAGAGGGAAGGAAAAATCACCTCAAGGTGGTTGTTCCGGTGGTGGTCTGATTGGTCCATGAAATGCGGCCCAATCCAACTTGCGTGGAGTCCGGAGGAACCCACCAGAGACCTCAAGAATATAACCCACTAGAATGATGTATATATATATGATTTTTATTAAAAATTTTACCCTATCTAATTTCTAAATTTTCAAAATAATTTCAGAGTCAAATTTATCAAGACCCTTGTCCCAGAATGGAATGATTGATTTGGACTTAGGAAATATAGGAACTAATACCGACTCAGAAAAAAGACTTAAGTCAAGTAAAGGTTCAGGAGTCGAGATTGATTCAGGAAGTGGGTCCAAATAAAGAAGATGAAGCTCAAGTCCACATTCATTTCCCCATGATGGAATGTGACTTTCTAAGATTAGTGATTCAAGTTCAAGAATGACAGGTATGAGAATCAAAACTGGCTCTAAAATATTACTCAAATTGGGTAACAAAATAGGAGTCAATATTGATTTAGGAATTTGAACTGGATCACAAATTTGAGGATCAAAGTCACATTCCTCGTTGAGTTCAATTCTATAAAAATGAGAACTTGCCAATTTATCAATGGGACTTTCAAAAGTATGAAATTGGTCAAGTTCAATATGATTATCATAAAAGATTGGTGATTCAATTTCACAATGGACTGGCACTGGATCCAATACTGACTCGGGAAAAGGCCTGAATTCAGGTAAAAACACCTCAGTCAATATTGAATCAGGGAGTGAAATTGAATTACCAAGTGGAAGTTCAGAATCATATTCATGCTCAAGTTCAATTTCAGGAAAAGGATAACTTGCCAAAATATCAATGGGATTTGAAGTTTGGACAAGTTCAGATGGGTGTGCTGAAATTGAATCTTGGCGTCCAAAATGACAAGAGTCCTGGGTCAGATCCATAGAGTTGGGACTAGCTGTATTGGTCAAAGGTTGATAAGATAGAGTTTCCTCATTCCTATAAATGCTAACCAATTGACTCAATTGTGTTTCCAACCTATTGATAGACTCGGTAGAAGATTTTTGAAATTTTAACGCGGACTCTTGCAATACTTCTATACTCTTTTCTAGATGTGATGTATCTTCAAGTGGTTGTTCTAGAAAAGGAGTATAGGAATCTTGATTTCTAAAACAACAAGAGTCATGGGTCAAATTGATAGAGTTAGAGATATTTGGATTGGTCAAAGGTGGAGAAGAGAGTGTTTCTTCATTTTTATAAATGTTGACCAATTTATTTAATTGTGTTTCCAACCTATCAATAGACTGAGAAGAAGATTTTTGAAATTGTAATGCGGACTCCTGCAAGAGTTCTATACTCTTTTCTAGACTTGATTTTTTCTGCAAGTGGATGGTCCAGAATGGGAGTATAAGAATCTTGGTTTTGAAAAGATTGTGAGTCTAACATGGTTTGAGATTGAAGCTTGGACTCACACAAGAGTTCTTTACTCATTTCCAGAGCAGATGGTTGTTCAGTATGAGGAGGTGGAACTGAGTAAGACTCTTAAAAATATTGTGGAATTGGAGAGGCTAATATTTTCTAACGTTGTCGCTTGGCCTCTTGTAGGTTGGCTTCTATACTCTTTTCTAACTCGGATTTTTCTTCAATTGGTGGTTCCAGAAAAGGAGTATAGGAAGGAAAATCGGAGAATGAGATTTGTGGACAAGGTGGATATGGTGGACAAGGAGGTTAAAAATTTAACTCGGGGGAGGTGAATCCCCATTGACTCTGTGAAGAGTTGAAATTATTTTGAAAATTATAGTTATAAGAATGAGGGTATGGGTTGTATTGATTCGGATAAGGCCAACCCGGTGTATTTGGTTGGTTCATATTGTGAAAAATCGGGTCGGAATTATCCGAAACAAATAAAGTTGGTGTGAAATATGGATTCATTTTAGGATTAAAAGAATTGTTATTGTTGAATTCTATTTCACAAACAATCACAAACAAAAAAGAAAAAGCAAACAACAAACAAAAGAAAAGAAAAAATCAAAACCAAGCCTATATTAAGGTTGACCTGGACCTAGACGACTCCTAACTGGTCGATTATCCGGGGGAGGTTGTTGCTTGAATCTGACCACAAGCTAATCGGCCAGGTAGGGAAAAAAATGGTGGGAGGTATCCGTGCGTAAACAACGGGCCTTAATTACGCTAAACCACGGTATCTTCGAGGCGTAACCTCTTAATCCCCAACCTTAGACACCGATTTCACAAGAGTAAGATTCAAAACAAGTTCCACCCTCGGTCAATCTCTTAATGTGTCCGAGATGTCCCTAGGGGCCAACGTCTATCAATTTTTATTAGGGCTTGGGTTGTATGAGTGGGGAGGTGATTTTTGGGCTAAGGAAGGGTGATGAAATCCCTACCTTATCTTGTATTGGGTTATGCCCTTAAGTTCAATTCGTGCAAGTGTGCAATATAGACAAAAATATAACACAAAGCGATAAAGCACCCACGTGTTTGTCCTATGCTATATGCAATGCCATATGTACACCTCAATCCAGATCACAACAATAGAACAAAATACAGTATATTGGAATTGAATTAACACGTGCCTAAATGCAAATGTCTAAACCGTTTTAAAAGCGTCCAAATACCTATTTTAGTTCTTTAGTTTATTGTGGTGTGTAGGCAATCAAAGCAGGAAGTAATAGTATAGATCCACTAGCTATTACAATGAACACATCCCAGCACAACAAGATATACAATTATCACAACATGGCCACGTTTTCGCAGCAAAAGTCGCGTTTGCGCGACGGTTCTTTAGAAGCTGAGTCCCTGCTTTCTAGAGTAGGGAGATACAAAGCTAGTGTTTATTCTGCAATGTTAAGCACCTGTAAAGATTGTCCTGCACACCAAAACAGAGAAGAAAATGTTAACAAAAACGTGAAGTCAAAACCATTCCCGTTCCCCGGCAATGGCGCCAAAAACTTGATCGAGGCGAAACTAGCACTAAAAAATGTGTAATTTGTAAAATCAATGTAAAAGCTCGCATGTGCTAATGTGCCCTCGATACTTCCATTATAGCATTGGCTCAACGGGTCGAATCCACAGGGACGGGAGGCGATAGAAGCATTAACAGTCTCTATTCACGTTTTATGTTAACAAGTCTTCTTTGTTTAAAAGAATTAGAAAAAGAAAAGAAAAGAAAAGAAAAGGAAATCAAGCATGTGGTAGGTGGAGAAGGCGATGAAAACGGCGAAGAAAACAAAAGAGAAGTGTGGTTTGGAAAACAAAATAAAGATGAAGATGAAACAAAGGTGAACTAAGAGGATGGTGAAACATCGATAAGAAAATGATAAAAAGGTTTTGAAAATGATTCTTAAAACAAAGTAAAAAAAAAAGAGAAATGCTATAAAAGAAATCTCATGGTTTCTAACTACTAATTACTCCACTAACATGCTAACCTCTTAGTGATAGTTGCCTCACATGGATCCTTGGCCATCACTAGTCCTTGGCTTCAAGAGACGATATAAAGCATGGCAAATAAGATGATTCATCACATTCAAACTTGCATCAAGATCAAGCTAATACAAACATTAGATCATCAAACCATTAAAAGCAAGCATGAAATAAGAGGGAGTTAGCTTGGTTAGCAAGTTAGCAAGTTAGATGTTAGAACCCATCATCATGAGCCATCAATGGCTCTTGCAAGAGCAAGGCCTTGTAGAGGCTACTAAATTCATGTGGATTATCAAGTAAGTGGTTAGATGGTTAGTGGTTAGTAGTTAGTCACCATGAGAAGAAAATCTAGCTAAGCATCATGTAGAAGATGGAGAAGATTACAATAGAGAAGAAAGGAGGCATCTATACATAGATTGTCACCATCTATTACATCAATCCCTCTCTATCTCTCTCTGAATCTCTCAGCCCTACTACAAGATCTAAAAACAAAATGAAAATACAAAATAAAAGAAATGAAGAACACCTACACTAACCTAAAATCAAAAACTCCTCCTAAAATCCAAAAACTGCTTCGTTCTGGACCTATGCAGGGGTTTATATAGGCAAAGATACCTTCTAGAAGACGAGACGGGGCCACACGTCGAAGATCGACGCCTGGCCCCATCACAGGGCCGCGGATCCGCGGCTATAGCCACGGATCCGCGGCCAAACCAAGGAGTTAGCTCCCTGGTTTTGGTGCGGAGATGCGTCATGCTTCTAGGATCTTCCTGGTATATCCTTTTTCTAGTAATTTCGCCCGAATATTCGTCTGACGTGAGCAAAGGACTAAGTTCGACGTATCTTCTAGAAAATCCCTTGCTCGGCCTCCAAGTAATGCGGATTTAATTACCTAAAAATGGGTTTAATTAAGCTCTTATTACTCCTTTGCCCTTAAACTCTTGATTTACCTGCAAGAGGGACCAAAACACGGTTTAGACCGACATTTTATCATAAATCGGTGGGAAATGAGATATAATAATGCATAATTGTAGATTAATCACTAACCCCCATGGACCCAATAAGGTATGGGTACTAAAAGTCACTCCTATTGTATTTGATGTAGGTGTAGGCTCTCGCCTGATGTGAGAGTATTGGTGCCTTAATGGTGGATGCTTTTGTGATTGATGGACACTACTTTGAATGCATCACCTTCAAGGAAATTTGGTGGGAGGATCACCATGGTTTGGAGACCTAGAGATAAGCCCTATTGGTTTTGGTAATTATCTCTAACTCATGCTTAGTTTACATGCTTTCATTGATTGATTTTTAGCATGTTTTAGTTTTTCATGATTATTATGTTAAATGTCATGATAATTAGACTAATGACATATATGTATAGTATCTGAGATACACCCATGTTTATATGGATCCATATTTTGTATTCTCACTATAGTTTAGCTATTATGTATATCATAGCTCTAAAACATGTGCATCTATCTTAATGATCATATTGGTTTTTATTTATGATTTTTCACTTCATAGTTTTGATTACATGTTTAGATGTAGTTTTCATTAAAACTTGTGTATATACTTGTACAACTAGTGAGCCACATTTGATTAGCATATGTTTGTGCTACGTTGCTCATATGTTCTCATTAGATGTACTAGTATAACCTAGTTTTGATGATTAGTGCATTTTGACTTGTATTCCCTATTTTGTACATGTTTTTCATGAAAATATATTTAGCTTCATGTATATGTCAATTTTGCCAAAACTTTAAGATATACACGTATACCCTTGAGTCACTTGCCTTCATGTAAACTTTTATTATGGACTCAACTGTGTTTGGATATGTATGTATACTTCTGATTTAGACAAAACATATATATACCTTGAAGCCTATTTAGTTCTGATAACTTTCATGTTTTTTATGTTTTATTCCTTACTTAAAGGATTTCATATTAGTTTACAAGATTATCATAAAGCTAGTTCGTATTCTTCAATTGGTAGAGTTTTTCAATTATGCTAAAATTATTTTCAAACTTATTTTTGAAAACTCCTACCAACGCAAAGGGTGGTTGGATGGGCGACCATGCCTTGTATGCTTAAATTGAATATCCTTTTAAACATGTTCATGAATAGGGTGGTAGGTATGAGTTAGACAATTGATCCTCATCATATTTTCATTTGGTATCACAATTGGGTTGTATACTCATATTTGCGTTTTCTATATATGTATGCTTCAAACTTCAAGTAGTATCTATTTCGATTGGTATTTATATTTTCATACATATATATATGATTTGATTGTACTTACTATATCTTTACATCTTAAAGCACGAATTATGTTTATGCTAAACTTGATTTAGTCCTTAATGTCAATTATCTTTCAATTAGTATCTTATACAAGCTTATGCATAGTTTTTATTGGTATTTCATAAAGGGGGAGAAAATTCATATTTTATCTTTCAATCGATTTTATTTTCAATTGGTATCTTACTCCCATTCTTTATGATGAAAAATGCTTTGTTTTGGTATATGCTAACATTTTCAATATTGGCATCAATAATCTTAAATTGGCATTATTCTCTATTTGGTATCCTTATTACAAAATCAATTATGTTTAAACAAAAATTTGGTTTTTACTTTCAATCGTATCAAAATTATAAAATATTTTCAATTGGTATCAAGATTTACAATATATATCTCAATTGGTATCAAAAACATACAATGTTTCATTTTCTATTTGGTATCAAAAATTTACAAGATATTTTAAAATGATATCATTTGGTTTCTTAAAAAAATTTTGTTTATTTTCAATTGGTATCATAAGTGTGTTTTAAAGAAGTTTCATAATGTTTTGATATATATTGCTTATATGTAAGGGAAGCTTAACATCTTCTATATTTATAGATTCATGTTGAGTGTATTTCATATTGAGGAGCTTGACCTCTCTTTGGTATGTAATACACGTGTGTAGTAGGAGCTTCACATCTCTTTTTATGCATTATACATTATGTGTTATGTGATTAGGGTTTAGTCATCTCTTTTTCATGTAATGCATGTATGCAAGGGGAGTTAACTTTACGTCTCTCCTCTTCATGAATGTATATCGCATATATGTCTTTATTGTTTACTTTGTTTTTACCCCTTTGTTGATGAATTGACAAAAAGGGGGAGAGAAATTTGGAGTTTTATATATGCATATCTATTTCATTTCCTTATTTTATACCATAAGGGGAGAAGTATTTGGATGTGTTTATTTATGTTTATTTCCTCATTTATGCATATATGTTTGTGTTTAATTTATGAGCATTCATTGAATATTTTTATTGTTTATTTCTATGCATAAGTTAAGGGGGAGCTTCAATGAAGCTTAACTTTAATCTATGATATATAACTCCATGAGTTTTGTCATCATCAAAAAGGGGAAGATTGTTGGCCCAGAGGCCTATCACTCTAGTTTTGATGATAATTAACTCATGTAGTTATAGTTTACTAATAATCTTGTGTTTAAATAGTTTCAGTGATTGACCAAGATATTAGCAGGTGATTAGCTTTAACAAAGAAGTTTTGGAGCTTTCGCACGTAGATTCAAGAGCTCGAGTATCAAGATCGTATCTAGCACTCGGTTGGAGTCTAGCTCATTAGATCGCATTTGGATCGAGTCGGCTTGGAGACAAGAAGACTTCGGTTTGTTTTTAGTTTAGAATGTTAGATCTTGTGTAAAGATTAGTTAGTGTTGATATGCTCAAGTTCACATACACACATAAGTTTAAAGTTTATTGGTTTTGGTTTTTAGTTTAACCGATTTTAGATTTCATGTCAAAAACATAGATAGATATCTTTATATATATATTTGATTCTATCCATATACAATATGCTTCAAAGTTGTTTCAATATCATGTTTTTGTATTTACATGAGTTTTGGAGAAAACGATTTTCCATTTCAAAAATCTAAGTTTTGAAAAATGCCAATTTTGTGTTTAAGCCTAATTTCTATATCACCAAAATGGTTCAAATAGTTTATAATATGTGTTGAATTTTAGTCACACATATTTGCATTTCAAAGATCTTAAAAGAACTTATTTTTGTGGAGTTTATGTGCATTTTATGGGATTTTTTAGAAGGTAAAAAGATCAAGTTTTAATCCCTATATAATGTTGGACCTGGCCTTCTGCCGGTCGACAGGACGGTCGACCGAGGCAGAAGTCGGTCTATCTGTCCGATCAACCAATGTGTACAAACGTGCACAGGCTGTTTAGGCTGAGGGCCGATCGACTGCCAGAAAGCTCTGCTCTCTGGATCTGACCCCGGTCGACAGGGCGATCGACCAGCAGAGAGCTTCTGCTCTCTGTATCTAGGCCTCGGTCGACCGTGCGGTCGATCGGTGGCTCAATAGTCATAAAAATGACCGTTGGACGGTCGACCGGAAGGGCAATTGTGCCCTTTTCAGACTGCCAACGGGCAGATTTTTTGAAAGGGTATAAATACCCATCTCTTGAGCTGATTTCTTCATGGTTTTTGAGAGCAAAATTTTCTTATCTTCTTAAGTGTTTTAATAACAAGTTTAAAAGAGTTTTTGTGCCAAATGATTTATTCTTTATTTATTTTAAAGTGTTGGAAATTCAAAGAAAAGGAGAGTCTTTGGGAAATTGTTTTAATCTTCATTTCTATTTCATTCTAAGAGTTTTTTTCAAGTGTTTTCTTTGTAATTTGTTTTCCAAACACTTTGATTTCTCACACTTGAGCTATCTATCTATCCTATCTATTAGGATCTTGTTTTATGAGAAAAATTAGTTTGTGGTTGTTGATACCACCAAGAGTTGTAATCCTCTTTACTTTGAGTTGTGTTATCCCTCTTGTGTGGAGGTGATTGTGGAGGAGTTTGATTTTGTTGGTATCCCTCTAAGTGTAGAGGTGATTGTGGAAGTTGTGTTGGCTAAGTGCTTTATCCCTCTAGTGTGAGGTGATTGTTATTTGGCTAAGTGCCCATCCCTCTAAGTGTAGAGGTGATTGTTGTTGTGCCTTGCCTCTTGTGTGGAGGTTGTATTTGTTGGAAAGAGGAGTTGTGTACTCCTAGCTTGTGTTACCCAAATTCTCAGTGGAGACTCCATGTGTGGGAAGTCCTGTGTGGACGATTTAGTGAAAATCCTTCTGTGTGAAGGTGGGAATGTAGAGCAGTGGCTCGAACCTCGAAACATATCTTGTTGTTTGCGTTTGATCCACTATCTCTTAACTCTCTCTCTCTTTTAATCGTGCATTGCATCATATTATTTATATCATATATATGCTTGGTTTTGATTGTGTGTCATACTTGTGTTGAACCAAGAGAGCTTTACATAACACCTCAACTCTTATTTAAAGGAATTCAGAGGAGATAGTCCAGAGCCCGTCACAGAAAATTCGGCTACACTCTTTGGTTACACTAAGTGTGTTGCAATTTAGTTTTAATTCCGCATTATTTCTCTTTAGATTAGTCGTACACCTATGCTTCAAAGTTGTTTAAATATTATGTTTTTGTATTTACATAAGTTTTGAAGAAAACGATTTTCTATTTTAAAAATTCAAGTTTTGCAAAATACCGATTTTGTGCTTAAGCCTAATTTCTATATCACAAAAATGGTTCAAATAGTTTATAATATGTGTTGAATTTTAGTTACACATATTTGCATTTGAAAGATCTTAAAAGAACTTATTTTTGTGAAATTGTATGTATTTTATGGATTTTTTAGAAGGTAAAAAGATCAAGTTTTAATCCATATATAATGTTGGACCTGGCCTTCTGTCGGTCGACTAGACGGTCGACCGAGGCAGAAGTCGGTCGATCAGTCCGGTCTACCGATGTGCACAAACGTGTGGCTACATCATACCACCCACAAGTAAGTGGCCAAATGGAAGTTTTCAATAGAAAACTGAAGTGCATCTTGGAGAAAACGGTTAACATGTCACGATGTGATTGGTCAGTAAAGCTCGATGATACTTTATGGGCAAATCGGACTGCGTTCAAGACACCAATCGAAATGTCCCCCTATCGAATGGTCTATGGTAAGGCGTGTCACCTTCCAGTTGAGTTGGAACAGAAGACTTATTGGGCAATGCAATTACTCAATTTTAACATAAGAGTGGTAGGAGAGAAAAGGATGTTGCAACTCAATGAGATGGAAGAATTTTGCAAAAATGCTTATGAGAATGCAAGGATCTATAAGGAGCAGACAAAACAATGGCATGACAAGCATATTATAAGAGACTTCAAAAAGGGAAGAAAGTACTACTCTTCAATTCTCGCCTCCGTCTATTTCCATGCAAGTTACGCTCGAGATGGTCAGGTCCTTTTTAGGTAACTCAAGTATTACCACATGGGGCAATTGAAATTCATAGCCTGACAAAGGGTACGTTCAAAGTAAATGGCCAACGGCTCAAACCATACATGGAAGGCTACTTCACCAAACACAACGTTTCCTTCCTCCTTGATGAGACACCTTAAACATGCAACAGGAAGTCTAGCTAATGACTATAACTTAAAGCGCTTCTTGGGAGGTAACCCAAGTCTTCTATCTTCTCCTATTAATTTTTCTAATTTTAAATTTTCTTACTACTAACTTATGTTTTCTGTATGTTAGGTACCCCTCTATGTAGACTGATCCAATACTCCCATATGAACTATAAAATCACCACAATATGAGCACTAGAAGACAGAGCATCAAAGGACTAGAAGTTCGGCCTGGCAGCTGAATTTTCGGCCAGCCAGCCGAACTCTGGTAGGCGTTTGATCAGGAATCTTTCAAGCATACACTTCCCAAATTATCTATTTTTCTGGATCTATTCCGTGATATGTGGTTTTAAAAATTTAATTGTTTTTTGATAAATAAAGATATTAATTTAAATATGAATTTTTTGTTCAAATTTGAAATTTTAGGGTGATTCTTAATCCTGATTTTGTGCATGGGGACATAGCACAATTTAAGTATGGGGGTAGGGGTCAAATCTTCTTTTTGAATTTTTGAAATCTTTACTCTTTATCCTTTCTTTGTTTTTATCTTCTTTATTTCTTCCTCTTTAAAAAAAATTTTGTGGTAAGTTGACCTAGTTGTAAGGGATTTACTAACCATATAAGTTGAATTGGATAAGGAAAATCAATTTGATTGAATTTTAAAGTTTTTAGTAGAGATCAAAAATTCTAAAATATTATTGCCATCTAGAATTTGTCCATGTGAATAAGCATCTTATCTACACATACACATTAGTTTAAGCTTGAGATAATGAGGATTACTTAATACGTTAAAAAAAAAAGAACCTTAACTATTGATTAGCTAGATACTTTGGCCTCAAGAAGCCTTAGTATTTATGTGAAAGATAGTTATGTAAGTTAAAAAATAACGTTATATATTCTAACAAGTCTAATGATCAATTAGTTAGGTATTTGGGCCTCAAGAAGCCTTGATATTTACACGAAAGAGAATTAGATTAGTTATATATATATATGAAGAAATAAAAAAAAGTGCTTAGAGGGCAACGAAGTGATAATAATTTGAAACTTCTATGAAAAAAATTTAGTATGTAAGTTTGAATCAAAATCTCAAGTTAAGAACTATACACATTCACGAAGATGTATAGGAATAAAAAACTTAAGAAGGATGGTGATACAGGCCAAGATTTGAAAATCTCTACAAAATAGATGATAGAATTCTAGATAAGAGATTGAACTTGATACTCAGAGTTTATGGTAACTAAAGAACTTCTAAATTACTGATACTTACTACTCTAAAAATATTTTGTCTTACTTTATTTTTGTCTTTCTTTCTCTATTATCCTTATTTTTGGTTATCTTTACTTTTGATTATCCTTTTTATCGTAATCTCTTCCTATCTTTAAATTCTTTCACCAAAATTTGCGAGTGTAATTCACTGAAAACTCTCACGAGACAACACTCGTCCACTAGGGTAACCTAGGGGTTTAATGACTTTTTGCACATGCTAAATGCAATCGTGAGTCCTACGAAAGTGGATTAGAATTTTTTTTTAGGATTTTTAGTGTTTCTTTTTCTTTTAGATTAGGATTTTGCTCAAGGACTAGGAAAAGTAGGTATGGGGGTGTAATGTGTGTGCTTTATATACATGTTTTATATCACTTTTTATACCTATTATTTGCCATATTTAATGTTGCATGGGTATTTTATTAATGTTTTTTTGCAGATTTTAAGTCAAGAGCAAATTAGAAGAAAAAGAGCGAAAATTAACAAATTGGTGATATCAAGTGAGCAAAAGAGATGTAGAATCAGAAATCTGAAGTAGAATTGGAGCATTCTCAACAAAATCTTCACGGAAAATCAAAAATTTCACAAAAACCTAGGACTTAAATGGACCAAGTGTTCGGCCACCCAGTCGTAGATTTCGGCTAAGCAGCCGTGGACTAGTCAATGAGAATGCCAACTCAGAGGTCAACAAAAGTCAAAAAGTAGATTGCCAATACAACAAGAATTTCGGTCAGCTAGTCGAATTTTCAGCCAGCTGGCCGAACTATAACCGTGCTTATGGATAGAATTTTTCTAAAAATTTGTGTAAATTAAGAAACGTAGATTTTTGTATTTGACTAGGGCTCTACTGCTCTCTGTTCTATATAAATGCCGCCAAGTCTCTTGTAAATTATACAAATTTAATTCTCTTTTATTTTGAGCAAAAATCAATAAAATTCTGTTAGCCATTAATTCTCAAAGTACTTTCAGCAGAAAATTCTTCGAGGCTTCATCTTTATTTGTGCACTCTTACTTTTCTCTTACTTTTATTTTTATTTGATTTTATTCCATGATCTATTCTAATTTTATAATGTATTCTATTTTCTTAGTCATGAACTAATTTTCTTTAACTAGGGGCATGATGTAGGGATTCTATTATGATATAAGATTATGTTATCCGTAAATTCTCCTATGTGTTTTATAAAATTTAAATCTTTTATATGCTAAGTTGTTAAATCTTGTGCCTTATTGTTACCGTTGGTGTGCACAATTGATTAGAAGGCTAGGTTAGAGTCTGAGAGGAGATAACTTAGTAAAAGCTTTTAGGATTAACAATCTTAACTCGAAATGTTAAGATGTAAGAGTTGTGCAGTCAAATAAGAATATCCATAATACTTAATGCATCTTCTGACTAGCAATCTACTTAGATTGAGAAATTGT
Source organism: Agave tequilana (assembly GCA_038442645.1). Taxonomy (NCBI): domain Eukaryota; kingdom Viridiplantae; phylum Streptophyta; class Magnoliopsida; order Asparagales; family Asparagaceae; genus Agave; species Agave tequilana. The sequence continues at coordinate 80,771 of JAVJIF010010859.1, forward strand.
GGATTCTAAATTTAGAAGATAGAATTCGCATTCTTTGACGTGTTTGGTTGCAAGGAAGTGGGCGGAAGTAAGAAAATGGTAAAATATAATTGCTCACTTCCTTATCTATCCAAACACTAGAAAAGGAAAATAAGAAAACTCCTTTTTCTTTTCTCTTTTCTCTTTTCTCTTTTACACTACCATTTTCTCACATCCAGAGTGATACAGTTAATTTTGTGGTCATGTAATCTCATTTGTAATAAGTTATAGCACAAAACAGTTAATTTTTTGATCATGTAAATCTCAATTGCATTCTAATTACAGTCTATTTTTTATTTTTATTAATTAATTTTTATTTTAATATTATTTTGCGGTCAACTTTGTGGTCAACTTTTTCACTTCCACTTCCACATTACCATCCAAACACCGGAAAAGATATAATATTTTCCAAACCACAATTCTTTACATCCAAATACCAAAAAACTTACTAACCAATTCCCATGTTTCAAAGGGAATTATTACAACTTCCTCACTTCTTCACTTCCACCCTTAACCAAACAGGCCCGAGAGAAATACTGATTAGGATAAGGAATTTCGATTGTTAGCATGAATAGATTGAATTAGCAAGAAGCATAATATTTTATCTGATTATAATTACCAAAATCATTACCCTAATTCTCTTCATAATTAAAATAAACCTTTTTAGTAATAGTTTAGTTACAATATCTTCCAACTAAATTGACTATTCAAATAGAACTAGGAAAGATTAAGTTGGTACTTGAAAAACAATGCTCGTGGGAACGATACTCTATTCACTACTACTTAAAAATGAATGGTACACTTGCCATTCGAACCCACACATCACCTTGCCGCGGATTCGCAGTCAAGTTGGAACCATTTGGGGAGCGTTTGCTCTCCTATCTTTGTACACTTCTCCTTTATCAATTTATCCTATAAATACTGCAATTTCAGAAGACAAACATGCACCACACCAGCAGAGAGTTAAGCTTAGAATTTTCATTCTAGTTAAACTTAGAATTTTTGTTTTTATTTATATAATTTTTTGTTTATTTGTAAACTTAGGTCAGAGAAGAAATTCATGAAAGAAAGAGAGGAAGAATTATATTGAGAGCGATACCAATGTAATATTTTTCCTTTCTTTCATCGTTTTTCAATTCAATAAAAGTTTACTTTTAGTCTTATTATTCTTCTTTTTTACTTAACTTCTTTTGGTACCGATTACAATCTAAGTGAGTCAAATAGCATCGGAATTGCCTTGCATTTGCACGTGCCACTGATAGCTCATGACGATGGGTTCTGACTCTCACTCTGTATCATTTCATGCTTAATTCATTTTGATGATGTAATGTGGATGGGATTCATATGCAATCTTATGGGTTATGCGCTAATTACCTCCACTTCAAGGTAAATCATCACCAATGATCTAAGGTACAGTAATCAGCCATGAGGTAAGTAAAATTTTATTTTATTTCTTTCTTCTAATTTTTTAGTTTACAGACACTTTTTTTATTTCTTTATCTTTTAACTTGGTTCTTCTTTTAGTTCTTTTTTCAACTAAAACGCCAACATCATCTTCTTCCTTTATCTTCTCCTCTTCTAATGTAACTCCTTTTCTTTTAAACTAAAAAGAAATGTTTTAACCGGGTTTAGTAATTTAAAAAGATTACTTAACGCTTACATCACAATCCCTCCTTGTGGATCATTACCTCCCTAGCCACTTGTTATAGTAGTAGTATTGAGAAAACTTAGCACAATCTTAACTTTTATTTTGTAAACTTTATTTTTCTATGCAGGTTTCACCTCGATTAAATTTTGGTGCCATTGTCGAGGATGGACGGTAAATCTTGTTAGTTTACTTATGGTTAACTGTTTTCTTCTCTGTTTTTATGTGCAGGGAGTGATTTCAGGAAATAAGTAGCTGCAGTCGACATATAGTATACCTGAGCCTTTGCTCTAGAAAGCAGAGCTCAGGGGACCGAACTTTTGTCGCAAAAACGTGGTCAGAGCCGCGTTTGCATTACAAAGTTGGAAGAACTACTGACCTGCTTTATTGCAGGTTGTTTGAATTTCAAGACGATCTTTTTGCAGTTACTTGTTTCTCTGTTTAACTTACTTTGCAGACCTTTCTAACATCAACAGTAAACTGTGATTATTAAAGTTAAAAAGCTATTAGTCTTGCATTTGGCATCTGTTTAATTCATTATATTTTCATTATTGTTGAAGAATACTGGAGCAAAGATTGTTTGCAGTGCATGTAGCATAAGAAACACGCTTGTATGATATATTGCTTAAGTATTACTTTTTGCTATATACTTGTACACTTATACTAAAATGATTAAGGGCTTAACCTATAAACAAGGTAAGGTGGGAAGTCATTAACCTTACTTCACCCAAAAAAAATCTTCTCACTTACTAACCCAACCTAATTAAAATCTAGTTGACATTGGCCCTAGGGACATCTCGGGCTCAATAGGAGATTGATCTCGGGATGAAGTTGTTAGTTTGACTCTGGTCAAATCGGTGTCTAATAGGGATTAAGAGGCAAGATCCTCAAAACTAGTGATTTGACGTAATTAAGCCTCGTTGCTCTACATGGATAACTCCCACTGTGTTTAGCCCCTATCTGGCTGATTAATATGTAGTCAGACTACTGCAATATATCTCTCCGAGACAGTCAACCAGTTAGGAGTCATCTAGGTCTAAGGTCTACCCTAACTTAAGCTAGATTTTTCCTTTCTTTTGTTGGTTTATTTGTTTGTTTATTTTTTGTTTGTTTTTGTCATTATATGTGTTGAAATGGGTTATAACCATTATTTTTTCAATTTTGATAGTAATTCATATTTCACCTCGACCTCTCATAACTCGGATATCACCAGCCAGGCATTGTATAATTTTAACCAACCAAGTATACCGGATTGGTTTTATTGAAATCAACATATACCCCAGTCCTAATATAATGAACAAAATTGGATTCATCATCTTCACTCTTCACCGAGTCAGTGGGGATATAACTCCACCGAGTTATTTAATCAACCACCTTACCAACATTCAGCTTCATATACTCTTTTTCTAGAACAATGAGAAGAAAAATCTGAGTTAGAAAAGTATCTAGAAGCCTCACATGAGTCCGAGCGACAAGTTCAAAACATAATGGAATCACAATCCTCTCAAAAATTTCAAATCCATGATCCTTACTCCATTTTCCATATCTCACCGCAGCAAAAAGAACCTATTGACTTAGAAAAGAGTATAAATGACCTAATTCAGTCCCAAAATGATTTTACCCAATCTATCAATAGGTTAGAAGTACAAATAAATCATTTGGTTAACGCAATGAATGATAAAAATGAGGAAACTCTACCTAACACATGAAAGTACACCTAGAGGGGGGGTGAATAGGTGTACCGCTAATCTAATGAACTAAATGCGGAAATTAAAAACTAATTGCAACTACACTTATTGCAACCAACGAGTATAGCCGAATTCCCGATGAAGGGCTCTGAACTAACTCCTCTTGATTCTTCTGAATAAGAGTTGAGGCGCTATATGAAGCTCTCGTGGTTAAGTACAAGTGAGGCACACACAACCAAGCCAAGCATATAAGTATGAATGTGTAATATGAAATGATGCAAGGCACAATAGTAGAGAGAGAGTTAGAGAGACAATAGATCAAACGCAAACACACGAATATGTTTCGAGATTCGAGCTCACAGCTCTACGTCCCCACCTTCACACAGAAAGATTTCCAATCCACTTGTCCACACAGGACTCCCACACAGGGAACCTCCACTGAGGATTTGGGGCAATACAATAACCGGGAGTACACAACTTCTCTCTTTACAAACACAACCTCTACACTTAGAGGCTAGGCACAAAGCCACAAACACCACCTCACACAAGAGGGGTAGGCACTTAGCCAATACAACACAATCACCTCATACTTGAGGAATTCCAACACAAACTCCATCTCTCACAAGAGGGAGCCAAACACCACTTCCACAATTACCTCACAATAGAGGGATACCAAATCAATCACCTCTCACTAGAGGTATCACAAAGATGGAAGTTTACAACTTGGTGGTTTCTACAACTACAAACCAAATTTTCCCACAAATAAAAAGATCCTATAGATAGGATAGAATGATATGGCTCAAGTGTGGAAAATCAAGATGTTGGAAAACAAATCACAAGGAAAAATACTTGGGAAAATAACTTAGGATTTGATAGAAATGAAGATCAAAGCAAATATCCTAAATCTATATTTTTCTTTGATTTTTCTAACTCTTGAAAACAAATAAAGATGATCTTTAAAAACCAACAAACTCTTTTGAAAACTTGCTTTTAAAAACACTAGAGAGTAGAAAATTTTTGGTTCAAAAATTCTTAGTGAAAACCTCTCTCAAATGGGGTTTTTATAACCCCTTAAAAAAACTAGCCGTTGGCTGCTGTCAAGGCCAGATTTGGCCTTCCGGTTGACCGGCCGGTCGATGGGCCAACGGTCAAATTTTTGACCGTTGAGCCTGCCGGTCGACCGCCTGGTCGACCGTGCCAATCCATAGAGCAGATTGCTCTCTGGCCGGTCGACCGCTCGGTCGACCGTGCCTTGCTCACGGTCGACCTTCCGGTCGACCGCCCCCACCCGAGAGTGGGGCACTTGCAGTCAGTCGACCGCCCAGTCGACCGGCTCAAGTGGCTGGTCAGTGTGCACAACCTTGTGCATGTCGGTCGACCGGTCCGGTCGACCGCCAGAGCCTGGCAGGCAGCAGGGACTGAAAACTTGGGTTTTTAATATCCTAAAAAATCCCATAAAATATCTAAAAATCCACAAAAATAAGTTCAGTATAATATTTTGAAAATTAAACATGTGTGAAAAATTTCAACACATATTTCAAACTTTTTGAATCATTTTTGTGTTATGGAAATTTTGCCGAAAACCAAAATCCGTATTTTCCAAAAATTTAGATTTTTGAATTGAAAATTCGTTTTGTCCAAAACTCATCCAAATACAAAAACATGATATGAAACAACATTTAAGCATGTTGCATATGGATATAAGTCCAAAATACATGAAAGATATATATATCATTGTTTTTGATATTAAATCCAAAATTATGTTTTGTTAAAATACCAAAACACCAAACTCCTGAAATAGACTATCAAACTAAGTTTGTTTAAATAGTTGAAGCATAGATGTATATAGAACAAATCTAATATATATAAAACCATGTAAACTTGTTTTGATACTATCTATTCATGAAAACCAAGATCGGTTAAACCAAAAACCGAAAACCAGTAAACATGAAAACTAGAAGCAAGTGTGTGTGTGTTGTGAACTTGAGCATATCACACTATCTAGTCTTTACAAATGGATTTAAAACAAAAACTAAACTATGTACCTAGGTCTTCTTGATGAACTCCGACTTCAAGTCGACTCGATCCAAACCGTGATCCACCGATCTTGACTCCAACGTGTGCTAGATATAACTTTGACACTCGGGCTCTTGAATCACCATGTGAGGAGCTCCAAAGCACCTTTATTGAAGCTAATCACCTACTAATATCTTGGTTAAGAATCTGAAACTAAACATCACAAGATTATTAGTAAACATAACTACATGAGTTAATCATCATCAAAACTGGAGTGGAAGGCCTCTGGGCCAACAATCTCCCCCTTTTTGATGATGACAAAACTCATGGAGTTATATATGCATAGATTAAAGTTAAGCTTCAAGGAAGCTCCCCCTTAACTCATGCATAACAATAAACATAAGATACATGCAATGAATACTAAACATGAATATGCATCAACATGCATGAATCAAACATATGTTTCAAAAAAAAACTTCTCTCTTTTTGTTTAAACTCTAAAATCATTTTTCTCATAAACTCAATATATGTAAAACAAAAATATGCATATATAAACTCAAAATCTTTCTCCTCCTTTTTATCAATCATCAACAAAGGGGTAAAAAAAAATATTCTCAATCAAAACAAAACTTTCTTGATATCAACTGAAAGAAAAAAAATATATCAATTGAGTGCATCATGATATCAATGAAATATACCAATTTAAAGTACATAATTGAAAGTACACAATGTGGTATATAGAACAAATATAGATTTAAATACCAATTGATACCATTGTAAATAAATACCAATTAAATACCAATTGTAAGTAAATAAATCATTTTAAGCAATTCAACCAAAAATCTGATATCAATAAAACATACCAATTGAAAATAAAACTTATAGGTAATCTTGATACCAATTTGTAAAGATTAGTACCAATTGAAAATAATTTTTCATTAAAGGCATATGATACCAAAAATAATCAATATTCTCTTTCAATCATTTTTAACATAAAGTGTGGGAGTAGAATACCAAATAATTGGAAGGTGAAATACCAATTGAAAGTAGAAACATGAATTTTCTCCCCCTTTATGAAATACCAAATAAAATGATGCATAAGCTTGTTTAAGATACCAATTGAAACATAATCAATTGAAATAAAATAGTCATTTAAAAATTCAAGCTTAGCATAACTAAAATTTGTGCTCAAAGATATAGAGATATAGTAAGCACAAATAAAGCATATATATATGTATGAAAAATTAAATACCAATCGAAATTGATACTATTTGAAATTGAAAGCATACATATAAAAATATATGAGTATACAAAAAGAATGTCAATAGTGATACCAATTAAAAAAATTCAATGATACCAATTGAAAACAAAATAAGATCAAGTGTATAACTCATATTCCCTTTCCACCCATTTCATGCACATGTTTAAAAGGATTTTCAATAAGAACATACAAGGCATGGTCGCCCAACCAACCGCCCGTTGATGGAAGGGGTTTTCAAAAATAGTTTTGAAAGCTCTTTCAACATGAAGAATACGAACTAGTTATATGAAAATTTTATAAACTAGTACGAAATCCTTCAAGTAAGGAATAAAACAAAAATAAATTTCATGAAACATGAAAATCACTCAACAATTGACACTCAAAAGATATAAAGCTCATATAGGACTCATGAAAGCAAAATCATGAGAAAACAATAAATAAAGTGAGTGTACAAGTTTTGTGTGAAAAACATAGTCATGAAAATAGGCAATTTAGCTCAATAAGAAATTCCTTAAAACAAGAAAATCATCAAAACGATTTAATCTTCAAGGTATATGTATGTCATGCACAAACTAAAGTATACATACATATCCAAATATAAACGAGTCCACCAAAGTATATGCATGAAGGCAAGTGGCTCAAGGGATGTATATGTATAGCCAAAAGTTTGAACAAGATAGACATATACATGAAATTAAACATATAAACATGAAAACATGTATAAAATGGGAATACAAGTCAAATGCATGAATCATCAAAACTAGGCTATACTAGTACATCTAATGAGTACAAATGAGCGTTCAAGCACAAACATGTAATAATCTATTTGTGGCTCACTAGTTGTACAAGTATATATCCAAGTCTTAATGAAAACAAACATCTAAACATATATTCAAATCATGAAGCATCAAAACAAAAACACATATGATTATTATGTCAAGTGCACATGCATTAGATTTATGATATATATGGTAGCTAAACTAAAGTGAGAACACTAAATATGAGTCCATATAAACATGGGTGTCTCAAATACTATACATGTATGTCATAAGCCTAATTATCATGTCATTTAACATAAAAATCAATAAACATCAAAACATGCTAAAAATCAACAATATGAAAAGCATGTAAACTTAAATGAGGAGTAAGAGATCGTTACCAAAACCTAGAAGATAACTCTCCATGTCTCCAAAACAAGGTGGTCCTCCCACCAAACACCCCTTGAAAGTGATACATCCAAATAGTCCTCTTTTAAGCTCAGAACGCATCCACCTCAAGGCACCATAACTCTCACGTCATGCGAGAGCCCACACCTACATCAAATACAATAGGGGTGGTCTTTGGTACCCACACTCTTTTGGGTCCATGGGGGTTAGTTCCTTTCCTAACCCAAACAACTTAGTTGCTAAATTTGAATCATGAACTCTATCATAGTAAAACTTAGCAAGGTGGCCTTTACGTCCACAATGTGTACAAGTGTACACATGAGCATACATAGTGTTGTGTACATAAACGTGCGAAGCATGTGTATGCCGTGGTTTGTGTGCATGCGAAAGAGGAACTTGTTTCTTTCGAAACAAAGATTCCAAACTTGAGTGGTTCATGGCACAATGGCTCAAAGTTGAGCCCAAACAATCCATACTTTTCTTTAACAAACATATATCATTTTCAATTATAGAAGAAGTGAGGCATGCAATAGGTGAGCTAGATGGTGAAGCTACACTAGCATGGCAAACATATGTAGACAAATCATTTTGTAAAGAAATATTCTTTTTAGAAACCATTTCCAATTCCTTTGAAATAGAAGCAATTTTTATTTTCAAGGAATCATTCTCTTTTAAAACAAAATCAAGTTTTGAAGTGAAAGACTCATTTTTCTTCAAAACTTCATTGCAATCATTTCTATTTTTCAAAATCTCATTTTTCTTTAGGGCAAGGTCTAGTTGAGATTTAAGTGAGTCACGTTCACTTGAAATCTCTTTCTTCTCTTGCAAAACCAAATCTAGTTTTGAACATAAATCCTTATTTTCTTTATTAAGTTCAAAACTCTTCTTTTTCAAAAGATTATAATTTTCAAGTAATTTTTCACATACAATAGATAGATCTATTGGCCCGAAGGCCCATCACTCTAGTTTTGATGATGATCAACTCATGTAGTTATAGTACTAATGATCTTGTGTTTAATTAGTGACAGATTCATGATCAAGATCTTAGTAGGTGTGTAGCTTCAACAAAAGATTTAAAGTCAAGTTTTGGAGCTAGCACGGTTTGATTTAAGAGCTTATGCATCAAGACCACATCAAGTACTCAAGAGGAGTCAAGATCGTTGGATCGTGTTTGGACCAAGTCAAGAAGATGAGAAGACTTCAAGTGAAGACTTCATGAAGACTTGTGTCTAGGTTTGTTTTTTATAAGATTTTGTTTTAGATAAGATGTAAAGTACAGAATAGTTAGTGGATTGCTCAAGTATATCTTACACATACACACTATTGATCTAGATAAGTTTTTCATAAAAGAATTTCATTTTGAAAAAATACCGGTTTGGTTTTTGGTATTCCAAGTATTATGATTTAACCAAAACCATGTTTAGAACTTAAAGTCAAAAACATAGATATTTCACCATGTTTGTGTAGTGGATCATATCCATACACACTATGCTTTAAAAGAGTTTAAATATCTTGTTTTTATATTTAGAGAAGTTTTGGAAAAACCGATTTTGGAAAAATACAGTTTTTGGTTTGAGCCAATATTTTCCAGTTACAAAAATAGTCCAAATTATTTGTAACATGTCTTGATTTTATGCAAGCATGTTTGTTTATCAAAGTATATTGGTAAAACTATTTTTGTAGATTTTTCGTGAATTTATGGGATTTTATTTCGATCAAAATATCAACATTTTAAGTCCCAGAATTTTGTTCCCTGACTTCAGCCGGTCGACCGACCGGTCGACCGAAGTCTGGAGTCGGTCGATCGGGCAGTTGACCGACGTGCACAGTGTGCACGCCAGTGTCTGGCTGGAGGGCCGGTAGACCGACCGGTCGACCGTCCAGAGAGCTTTGCTCTCTGGAAATGCCCCGGTCGACCGGGCCGATCGACCGGCAGAGAGTCTGCTCTCTGTTCCAGAGGCTCGATCGACCGGCCGGTCGACCGCAGCCCCAACGATCGGATTTCTGACTGTTGCCGGTCGACCGGACAGTCGACCGACAGGCCACCCAGGCTCCAACGGCTAGTTTTTCTAGCCCTATAAATTTGGGGGTTTGGGTGCTGTTTTCTCTAAGATTTTAAGTGGATATTTACAACAGCTTTTCCTACTCTTTTGAGAGGTTTTCTCCACTTATATTAGAGCCAATATTTTCAATCAAAAGGAGAGTTTATCAAGAGTGTTCTCAAAGTGATTTTCTTGAGTTTTCCTCCACCATTTCAATCCTTGTTTTCTCACAAACACTTGAGCAACCCATTGACATATCCATTCTATAGGAGTGTTGTTGTGAGAGTTTTTATTGGTGATCAAAGTGTTTAGATCACCAAGAGATCCTTCTTTGTCCTTTGAGGAGGCGGACAAGTGTGTTCGTGTTGTTTCGGGTTCTTATGTGAACTCGGTGTTTGAGGTGCGGCCTCGGCGAGCTAGTGGGCTTGCGGTGTGTACAGGACTAGAGAGTCTAGGAGTTCTAGTGGGAACTCCTTGTAGGTATTGGGCACCGAGTGATCTGGTGGGATCGATTTTAGTGGAAATCCTTCAAGTGTGAAGGCGGGGACGTAGAGCAAGGGTGCTCGAACCTCAAAACAAATTCCTCGTGTTTGCGATTGCTCTTTCTCTCTTCCTTACTTGTTATATCTTGCATGCTTTATTGTCTTTATCATTATATGCTTGATATACTTTGTGTGCTTATTGATATATGCTTGGGGATTGTTTGCTAACACTTGTATTCAACCAAGAGAGCCAACGCGGCACCTCAACTCATATTTAGAGGAATCTTGAGGAGTTAGTCCAGAGCTCTTCACGGGGAATCCGGCTACACTCTTGTGTTATACGTGGTGTTTAGTGTAAGAACTTTAGTTTGCATCATAATAGTTTTTAATTCCGCATTTAGTGACCATTAGATTAGCCATCACCTATTCACCCCCCCTCTAGGTGATTTACAAGTTCTTCATTTAAGGCATTGGGATCAACATAGTCATTACTTGAAGAACTAGCATCATCATCATCTAATTGAGATTCCGAATATACCTCAAGGGAGTCATTCCCTTGGACCATGTAGCATTGTTGCTCGGATTCTCCACTAGATTCATCCTCCGTTTGGATTGGCAATTGAAACTTGGAGGTGGTCAACGTGTTCCATACTGCAAAGGCGGAATCACAGTTAGAAACTAAGCACAAATATTCTTTATTAAGCGTTCTTCTAAGTGCCTCAAGGGCTTGTGCATTTGCCTCTATATGCTTGCTATTACCAAGATAGGATTTCTTGGTAACGGTAAGAAAAACATGCAAGCCTAGGGTTTTTAGGTACATGGACATCCTAAATTTTCAGATATCAATGTTGGAAACATCAAACATGGGAGGTGATAAGCTATCCATGAGTGTGTGTAAACAATATACGTGTGCAAGAACAAATGATAGATTAGCTAACCAAGATCACACTCCTAGGTGGTTAAACCAAATATCAGGAGCATAGGCTCTGATACCAATTGAAAGTACACTTAGAGGGGGGGTGAATAGGTGTACCGCTAATCTAATGAACTAAATGCGAAAATTAAAAACTAATTGCAACTACACTTAATGCAACCAACGAGTGTAGCCGAATTCTAGGTGAAAGGCTCTGGACTAACTCCTCTTGATTCTTCTGAATAAGAGTTGAGGCGCTATATGAAGCTCTCGTGGTTAAGCACAAGTGATGCACACACAACCAAGAAAAGAATATAAGTATGAATGTGCAATATGAAATGATGCAAGGCACAATAGTAAAGAGAGAGAGAGAGTTAGAGAGACAATAGATCAAACGCAAACACACGAATATGTTTCGAGGTTCGAGCTCACAGCTCTACGTCCCCGCCTTCACACAGAAGGATTTTCAACTTGTCCACACAGGACTCCCACACAGGGAACCTCTACTGAGGATTTGGGCCAATACAATAACCGGGAGTACACAACTCCTCTCTTTACAAACACAACCTCTACACTTAGAGGCTAGGCACAAAGCCACAAACACCACCTCACACAAGAGGGGTAGGCACTTAGCCAATACAACACAATCACCTCACACTTGATGGATTCCAACACAAACTCCACCTCTTACAAAAGGAAGCCAAACACCACTTCCACAATCACCTCACAATAGAGGGATACCAAATCAATCACCTCTCATTAGAGGGATATCACAAAGATGGAAGTTTACAACTTGGTGGTTTCTACAACCACAAACCAAATTTTCCCACAAATAAAAAGATCCTATAGATAGGGTAGAATGATATGGCTCAAGTGTGGAAAATCAAGATATTAGAAAACAAATCACAAGGATAAATACTTGGGAAAACAACTTAGGATTTGATAGAAATGAAGATCAAAACAAATATCCCAAATCTATATTTTTCTTTGATTTTTTCAACTCTTGAAAACAAATAAAGATAATCTTTAAAAACCAACAAACTCTTTTGAAAACTTGCTTTTAAAAATACTAGAGAGTAGAAAATTTTTGGCTCAAAAATTCTTAGTGAAAACCTCTCTCAAATGGGTTTTTATAACCCCTTAAAAAAACTAGCTGTTGGCTGCTGTCAAGGCCAGATTTGGCCTTTCGGTCGACCGACCAACGGTCAAATTTTTGATCGTTGAGCCTGCCGGTCGATCGCCCGGTCGACTGTGCCAATCCAGAAAGCAGATTGCTCTCTGACCGGTCGACCGCTCGGTCGACCGTGCCTTGCTCACGGTCGACCGTCCGGTCGACTGCCCCACCCGAGAGTGGGGCACTTGCAGTCGGTCGACCGCCCGGTCGATCGGCTCAGGTGGCTGGTCAGCGTGCACAACCTTGTGCACGTCGGTCGACCGGTCCGGTCGACCGACTCTGGGTCCGGTCGACCGCCAGAGCCTGGCAGGCAACATTAAGGGACTGAAAACTTGGGTTTTTAATATCCTAAAAAATCCCATAAAATATCTAAAAATCCACAAAAATAAGTTCAGTATAATACTTTGAAAATCAAACATGTGTGAAAAATTTCAACACATATTTCAAACTTTTTGAACCATTTTTGTGTTATGGAAATTTTGCCGAAAACTAAAATCCGTATTTTTCAAAACTTAGATTTTTGAATTGAAAATTCGTTTTATCCAAAACTCATCCAAATACAAAAACATGATATGAAACAACATTGAAGCATGTTGCATATGGATATAAGTCCAAAATACATGAAAGATATATATATATATATATATATATATATATAATATATATATATATATATATATATATATATATATATATATATATATATATATATCATTGTTTTTGATATTAAATCCGAAATTATGTTTTGTTAAAATACCAAAACACCAAACTCATGAAATTGACTATCAAACTAAGTTTTTTTAAATAGTTGAAGCATAGATGTATATAGAACAAATCTAATATACATAAAACCATGTAAACTTGTTTTGATACTATCTATTCATGAAAACCAAGATCGGTTAAACCAAAAACGAAAACTAGTAAACATGAAAAATAGAAACAAGTGTGTGTGTTGTGAACTTGAGCATATCACACTATCTAGTCTTTACAAATGGATCTAAAATAAAAACTAAACTATGTACCGAGGTCTTCTTGATGAACTCCGTCTTCAAGTCGACTCGATCCAAACCGTGATCAACCGAGCTTGACTCCAACGTGTGCTAGATATGACTTTGACGCTCGGGCTCTTGAATCACCATGTGAGGAGCTCCAAAGCACCTTTGTTGAAGCTAATCACCTACTAATATCTTGGTTAAAAATCTGAAACTAAACATCACAAGATTATTAGTAAACATAACTATATGAGTTAATCATCATCAAAACTAGAGTGGAAGGACTTTGGGCCAACAACACATTATTGACCTCTCTCGATTTTTCTAGCCATATTCGAAGGAATTAAAATTCATGGTGTCTTGGAGACTTTAACCAAGATTCAACTCCACCATAGCATCTTGAACTTGACAAATCCCAAACCTTGAATAAATTGGCAAGTTTTTATTTTAAGGAGATTGAACTTGAACATAAATGTGACCCCAATCCCAACTTTGTGATTCAATTTCAATTTTTGAATCTATATTGACTCTAGTATCCTTATCCATTTGGACCCAATTTCTGTGCCAACACTGATCCCTGTACCAATAAATGTGGAACATGAACCACCAATTTTGAAAAGTCATAAACTATTGATAGGAAAAGAATATGAGCTTTAATTCTTTGATTTGGAACCAACTCTTGATCCAAAACTGACTCTTAAGTCTAAACTTGATTTGAGTCGTATTCTCAAGTCAGTATTGATTCCCATACCTTTTTATTCTGGAGCTCAAATCAACTACTCCACCGAGTCACATTTTATTATTGGACCTAAGTATTGAACAAAATGACTCTGAGATGATATTCCATGATTGGTCAAATAACCCGGATAATTTTCATGTTAGGATCTTGTGTGATCCTAATCAAATTAAGGATTATAACAATATAAAGAGGAAAGAGATCATCAAAGGTGTGTTTCTTGAAACTCCATATTATTTATATTTAGCAGCAACGCTTGGCCCAATCCGAGCACCATCGGAACCACCACCTTGAGCTAACTTTTTCTCTCCCTTCTTCTTTTTCATGCATATATGCATTCATTCATACATTAAGAACAATGCATGAGATAAGTATAGGGGAGGGTTCTAACATAGGTTTTATTTTTTTAAATAAAAAAATATTTTTTCTTTTAAAATTTTTTGAAAAGAGAACAATATTTTGACCTATTTTTGTAATTAATTTTAAGGAATAGGAGAATCATAATTAAGATTTCTTATACTTGGTCAAAATAAGATTATTTGCTTAATTTCTAGGATTACGAAGAAAAATTGAAAAAGTAATTTATTCTTGATTTTTACCTTGATGTAATATGCATACTTTATACGCTTACACACTTAGGGTTCAAAAACAAAGATTCTTATGCCTTATAAAAAAAAGAAAAAAATATATCATATATTAAAAATCCTTTGATTAAGTTGAGTATTTGTGACTCATAAAGCATAAGTATTCACGCCTAAAAGTGGTCCATATAATCAATAAAAATCCTTAGTTTTTACACCTTGTTTTCTCGAGTCCTTAAATCCTTGGCGATGTTTTTCTCACCCGGTATCCTGAAACTATCAGATGGGGTCACCGACTACAGGCTCGTTATATGGGTGAATTAGAATGCTTGATAGAACTAAGGGATAATACCGCCATAATATGTATAAAATAAAACATAAGAGTTAGAGTTAGAGAATTCTTAGTCAAATATTCACGGTCACAATGGTGCATATGACATAGGGTAAAATAATAGATTAGATGAGAAATATAGTTTTAATTCTTACTTAGATTAATAACATGTTTTTAAATAAAGATTAAGTTTAGCAATGAATAGTTTGGTATTCGTATGGCTTATAGATTTCTTAATTTTGCAAAATTCTTCAAATATATATATATTTTAAAATGTATTTTCAAAATACTAACACTTTGTTTCTTTTATGGATATTGTGGGTATAATTCACTGAAAACCCTCACGAGACAAAACTCGTCCTCTATGGGTAACCTAAAGGTTTAACTGCTTATTGCACATGCTAAGTGCAACCGTTACTCCTATGAAAGTACGTTAGATTAGGTTAGATCTATTTTTCTTTTTCTTTTATTTATTTTGATTGAGGACGAGCCAAAGATAGGTGTGGCGGTGTGATCATACACGTATATTGCATATTCTATTATTACATTTTCACATTTATTGTGTAATTAACTCTGCAATTAACTTGTCTTAATGTCACATTTGTGCAGGTGCAATTTAATAGAGAATGAGAGGATAATCTCAAATCTAGTTCAGTTAAATCGGATTTTTGAGGATTTATTCAGTTAGCTGAATAATCAACAAAGATAAGATTAAATTCAGAAGTCCAGACGATAGCGTATCAGAGATCAAAATGTATCAGATAATAACTGATCCACGTGCTCCGTATTTGGCTCATTGGCCAGATCCTTGCCGCGATCCGTGGTCAGGTTGGAGCAGTTGGGGAGTGTTTGCTTTCTCTATCTTCGTACGCTTCTCCCCTCTCATTTCTCTATAATACTGCAATTTCAGAAGGCAAAAGGGTACCACTCTAGCACAGAGTTAGAGTTAGAATTTTCATTCTAGTTTAACTTAAGTTTTTGTTTTATTTATATAATTTTTTTTTATAAACTTAGATTAGAGAAGAGATTCATGAGAGAAAGATAGAAAGAATTGTACTGAGAGTGACACCAATGTAATCTTTTTCCTTTCTTTTATCGTTTTTCAATTCAATTAAAGTTTACTTTTTGTCTTATTATTCTTCTTTTACTTGACTTCTTTTAGTACCGATTGTTCGCTTTCGAAGTTCATGAAGAAACCCTTTGTGAACCACGTACAAGTTGTGAAACTTAAACTTTCTAGATTCTTTTTAGAAAAGTGCATAGTGACAAGTATAGAATCGAATCCACAGAGACTTTTTCTGAAAATCTATTTTTTTTTTTAAAAAATCTAATTTTAACGTACTATAGTTAAGGAAGATGTGATAATGATTTTAAAAACTAAAAATGTCTAAGCATAAAAGAAAAATAAGAAAGGCAAAGAAATTATGGGAAAACAAAAATTAAAAGAGAACCAACCTTATGTGAAGATCAATTAAAGAAGGTGATGAAGAAATAACCTAAGAGTTTGAGATGAAAGGACGAGGAAGATAAAAACCAGTGAACTTGTTCCTTATTGTCGCCTTGATGTTTTCCCCTCTAAACGATGCTAAAAACAAAAAGAACTAATAAAAGAAAAGAGAAAAGAATATGCATAAGATTAGTGATGATTTCATGGAATCAGACATAAAAAAAAGAAAAGAATTACATAAAAAATTAAAGAAAGATTAAGGAGACTTAGGTTAAAGATGGTACACAATCGTGAAAAAGAATCCTGAATTTTATTCAATAATTTTTTATTACAAAACCCTCGATCTTCTCCAATCTCGCATTACAATGCTCAGAACCCTTTTTTTTTTTGGCTTTTCAGGTCTTTGGTGTACCTCCCTTTCAATAAATAGAGGTATTTATAGGAAAATAAGTACATGGAAGAGCGTAGGGAGATAGGAGGAGCTTGCTATTTCTGAATTTGAATCTTCTCCTTATCTCCAAATTCGATTTGATTTATCCAGAATTCTGATCTGCAGCTTATTGGCGTATTGATTGCTGAATATTACTTAACAGATAATAGAATTCGAAATAATGATCAACATAAAAGTTGTAGGCCTTTAAATCGTCTTTCCGGATCATCTTGAATTATCAAATTTAAGTTTCAGTAGCGAAAGTTATGATTAAAATGCTAAAAATGTATTCAGTCTAAATTCGAATCTAAATTGCTTCATCTCATCCGTTCGTCTTCTCTCAGTCCATTTATCCTCTGGGATATTCAATTTGTCTTCTACAATTGATGAGATATCCATTTATTTTCAGCGAAACAGATTGGGTCTTCAAAAATTTGTTTTTCCTTTGAATTTTTATAATATTATTTTATCTGATAAATACAATCCTTAGATATGATAGCCTCTAAATTCTCTGAATTTGAGTCGATACTCTTTTGATTTGAATTTTTGGATTTATTTTGGATAAGACATCTGCTTATCTTCTCTTTGTCATGCTCTGCATGAATTAGGATATTAGGACATATGAGTTTGCAAGAATTTTACAGAATGAATGTAGGAATGCCATAATAATTATGCAATATATGTGTCCAAACACCGATTGTAATCCCAGTAAGTCAAATAGCATCAGAATTGCCTTGAATGTGCGAGTGCCACTGATATCTCATGACGATGGCTTCTAAGTCTCACTCTGTATCATTTCATGCTTAATTCATTTTGATGATGTAATGTGAACGGGATTCGAATCCGATTTTATGGGCTATACACTGATCGCCTCTACTTCATGGTAAATCGTTGCCAATGATCCAAGGTACGGTAATCAACCAAAGAGATAAGCAAACTTTTGTTTTATTTCTTTCTTCTAATTTTTTTTTAGTTTAGAAACACTTTCTTTATTTCTTTTTCTTTTAACTTATTTCTTCTTTTATTCTTTTTTCAACTAAAACACTAACATCCTCTTCTTCTTTATCTTCTTCTCTTCTAACATAACTCTTTTTTCTCTTTTAAACTAAGAAGAAATGTTTTTACCGGATTTAGCAATTTAAGAAGATTACTTAACGCTTTCATCACTGTCACTCCTTATAGATTACGACCCGCATAACCACTTGCTATAGCGGTGGTATTGAAAAAACTTAGCACCATCTTAATCTTCATTTCTGAATTTTATTTTTTGTACAGGTTTCACCTCGAACATTGTGCACTACCTTCTCTGAGACAACAGATATCTCATGTACTTTCCTTCCTTTTTCTAACAACTTGCCATGTCACCATTGGATCCTGAGGTACAATCCTCTGATGAGCAGCCAATGGCTGAGATGAAGGGAACATTGGGAGTTGCCATGTAGGTGCCGGAGCCTGTGACTCCATCAGGCATCGTTCCAAGCTGTAAATCAAATGCCCACATGAAAGCAACAAGATCTGGCATACTTATAGCAAAAACACTGTTAAAAATCATCACCTCCCTTCGTTGGACCAATCCAAACTCCGAGAATTAGGGGGGCGCAACGATCATCTTGAATGCACCCTCGCATGAACCTTCCTTACCCTACCCCCCTCCTCCCCATGTAGCCATCCATTTTCAGTGGCAGCCAAGCTTTGGTCATGATTCGAACTAGCATGTTGGAATTTCTATACTCATAGGGGAGGATCAGGTAAACAAACCCAAATTGAGAGCTTCGCATGTCGATTGCAGAGAGGAGGAAGTTGGGATGCCATTGCTCTAAAGCAAGCGGTTGTCCAACCACCATCCACATCCTGTTTTGGAGCACCCAATTCTGGTCTTCTTTTGATTGAAATTTGAACGTGTAATAGCCATGGCCCATGGCTAGAATATCAAAGCTATTTCTAATCCGCCATCTTCTCCCCCAACTCTTTCTCTAAATAATTTAGGGCAAATCTTCTGCCAACAAATTTTAGGGGGGCCATCGGATCAGATGCAGATCGAATATAGCCTTTATTATATCCGTATCTGTAGTGAACATTTGGATACGGATACGGACACAGAAATTGGCGGATGTGAAAAAATAATATTCGTATCCGTTAAAATCGGATATCGGATACGAATCCGATATTTGTGGATCAGATACGGATACTAATCGGATATGTAAAACTGGATAAGGTTAAGAATAAACTAAACGGATATACTTATGTTACTTTTTATTTTATCTACAAAAATATAAAATGTGATAAATACTTTGATATTATTGTGTACATATCAATACTTCCATCGTATCCATTGGCATTCGACTTCTATAGCAATAGATTACATGACCCACAGTGTTAAATGCTGATTCGGATGTCACGATTGATGTCATAATACTCAAAATATCTCATGCGACTCTTGCAAGAATCGAATACTTTTACTACTATTTTTTCACCAACTCAAAATATTAAAATCTATTACCTCATTCCATTGAAGAGTAGTCTCTTCCACACGGATATTATTGTGAAGCACCCAACTTTCAGATATCGGATCGGATACAGATAGGATATTGTTTTTACCATATCCGTATCTGCATCTAACTTTTGGGTACGGATACGAGTACGAATATTGAAGAATGTGAAAAAATGATATTCGTATCCAGGTTGGAGGCGGATTCAGATACAGATATCTGCGGATAATCCGCATTCGGTAGCACCCCTAGGTGTAGTGCTAATCAAATGTGAAATTTAAAACTTTTATACTAATGAAACTAATACACAATAAATAATCAAAGAGTGAAACTGAATTTCTTGTAAAGGGCTCTAGAACTTCTCCTCAAGATTCTTCTAGACTAAGAACTGAGGTGCTTCAATAACTCTCTTGGTACAATACAAGTGTGAGCACATAAACAATATCAAGCATATATGTATAATAATAATTGCAATTCAACGTATAACAAGAGCAGAGTTGAGAGAGAGAGAGAGAGAGAGCAAATGCAAATACAAGAATATGTTTCGAGGTTCCAGCATCAAGTTCTACGTCCCTGCCTTCACCTACAAGGATTTCCACTATCACCACTTAGAAACCCCACAAAAGAAACAATCTCTACATAAGAAGTGGGCACAAAGCCAAGACACAAAGCCAAAAAAATAAGAGCACAACACTTAGTGAGCGCAAAGATCACAAACAACGCCTCTCACAATACAAGATCCTAAAGGATAGATTTTTCAATGAATAACTTAAGCTTATAAGAAAACAAAGATTTTAACCATGAAGTACAAAAGATAACACTTGAGAAAACTTCTTGAAAGATATAGAAACTAGAAATTTAAAACTTAAATTTCCACAATTTATTTTCTATGATTTTTCAAAACTTTAAAACATTATAGAGACATGGATTTGTAGCACAAAAACATTTGAAAAACTTGTTGAAAAAAACTCTGTTAAAAGTGAGAATATTATCTCTTGAAAATATTGTGAAAACTCGCCCAAAACACCACATATATATAGCCCCAAGAAAAACTAGCCATTAGGCTCAAACAAGGCCAGAAATGGCCTTTCGGTCGACCATCTGGTTGACAGCCCAATGGTCATATTTCTGACCGTTAGAGCCTGGTGGTCGATAGGGCAGTCGACCGTCCAGAGACCAGCTCTGCACAATAGGTCAACGTGGAGTACATTTTTGAGGCCTGAAACTTCAGAAATTCAGAAATAGGTATATAATAAGAATTTGTATATATTAAGTTATATTTCTACTGCTGCTTGAATTAAATCGATCTGATATCAGAGTAATAAGTTATGATCAAAATACTGAAATATGTTAACCAGAAAATTGTAAAATGTTTTCAGAAGATGAAATAACTTCAAACAAATATTTGACATCTCTAACTTTGAATCAGAAAATAATCATTTAATAAAAATGAATCCCTAAAAGCTATCTTTGTAATTCAATTTAAATCACATCGATTGAGTATCAAAATAAAAAGTTATAGCTAAAAAACTGAAAGGGCGTCAAGCAAACTCAGCAGACCGGTCAACCAACCAGTCGACCAACCCATCTCTGTTTTCCATTGAAATTTAATCGAGAAAATTATAAAAAATAGAGGATAAGATTACAAGTAATTGAGCATAAAAAAAATGAAAAATTATAAGTTGAACTCCCTTCTAAGATTTTTGGGGAAGTAAGTCAGTGGGAGTCTGATCAGCGCACGACCACTTTGTCCCATTGACGATGCGAGCGATCTATTGGCCCAAAGGCCTATCACTCTAGTTTTGATGATGATTAACTCATGTAGTTATAGTACTAATGATCTTGTATTTAATTAGTATCAGATATATGATCAAGATCTTAGTAGGTGTTTAGCTTCAACAAAGGTTTTCAAGTCAAGTTTTTTGAGCTAGCATGTGTTGATTCAAGAGCTTATGCATCAAGACCACATCAAGTACTCAAGAAGAGTCTACCTCATTAGATCAAGGTTTGGACCAAGTCAAGAAGAAGAAGCAGAATACCTTCAAGAGAAGACTTGTGTCTAAGTTTGTTTTTAGTAAGAATTTATTTTTAGATAAAATGTAAATGATAGATTAGTTGGTAGATTGCTCAAGTATCATATACACTCACACACAAGATTTAGATCTGTTTTTATAAAAGAGATTTCGTTTTGGAAGATACCGTTTTGATTTTTGAGCTTCAAAGTATACATGTTTTTATCAAAACTTTATTTAGAGCTAAATGACAAAAACATAGATATTTCATCATATATGTGTAGTGCATCATATCCATACACACTAAGCTTTAAAAGTGTTTAGAATATCATGTTTTTATATTTGGAGAATTTTTAGAAAAATCGGTTTTCTATTTGGAAAAATCATTTTGGAAAAATACAGATTTTTGCCTTAAACAAAACTTTCATATTACAAAAATAGTTCAAAATGTTTGTAACATGTTTTGATTTTTACTCAAACATGTTTGTATACTAAAGTATATTACTGAACTTATTTTTGTAGATTTTTAGAGAAATTATGGGATTTTATTGAAGAAAAAATGACATGTTTTAAATCCCTATATTGTGCTGGACTCGCCTTCTGCCGGTCGACCGCAGTAGAAGTCGATCGACCGGGCGGTCGACCGATGTGCACAGACGTGCAAAGCTTTAGGGCGGTCAACCGCACGGTCGACCGCCAGAGAGCCTCTGTTATCTGGAAATGGCCCGGTCGACCGGGCGATCGACCGCTGTGCCCAGTTTGCGGTCGACCAGCCGGTCGACCGATCTATCCAGCGGTTAAAAATTCGACCGTTGGCGGTCGACCGGGCGGTCGACCGTCAGCAGACAGATTTGCTGATTTGGCCTCCAACGGCCATATTTTGGAGCCTATTTATATGGGGCTCCCTTGGACTATTTTCTATAAGATTTGAAGTGGATTTTTAAGCTAGGTTTTCATACATCTTTTAGTGTTTATCTCCACTTGTTTAAGAGCCAATATTTCTATATCAAAAGGAGAGTTTTCAAGAGTATTTTGTAAAAGTGATTTCTTGAATTTTTCACCACCAAATCAATCCAAGTTTTTCTCACACATACTTGAGCTTTCCATTGCTATATCCATCCTATAGGAGAGTTGTTGTGAGAGTTGTTTTAGGAAATCAAAGTGTTGTGATCACCAAAGTTTTCATACTTTGTATTTGAGGAGGCGGACTTGCGGGTTCGCGTTGTTTTGAGTTCCAGTGAAGAGCTCGGTGTAGAGGTGCGGCCTCGGCAAGCTTGTGTGTGTTTGTTCTTACGAGAAAAAGAGAGGGACTAGAGAGTCCAAAGGAGTTCTAGTGTGAACTCGCTTGTAGGTGTTGCGGCACCGAATGATCCGGTGGGATCGGTTTTTAGTGAAAATCCTTCATAGTGTTGACGGCGGGGACGTAGAGCAAGGGTGCTCGAACCTCGAAACAAATCTCCCGTGTTTGCGATTGCTCTCTCTATTTCTCACTTGTATTTATATCTTGCATATTTACATTGCTTATATCTTTATATGCTTGATATATATTGCGCTTTATTGTTATATGCTTGGGATTGTTTGCTTACACTTGTATTCAACCAAGAGAGCCATAGCGGCATCGCAACTCTTATCTAGGGGAATCTTGAGGAGATAGTCCAGAGCCCTTCACGGGAAATTCGACTACACTCTTGTGTTATACCTTGTGTGTTTAGCTTAAGAATTTTTAGTTTGCATAAATAGTTTTAATTCCGCATTAATTCACCATTAGATTAGCTAGTCACCTATTCACCCCCCTCTAGGTCATTTCAATTGGTATCATAGGTTGGTGCTCTTTATTTGGGTATTACCACCTTGAGTTAAAGATCCTCTTTTATAGCTAATCACAATATTTGTTCACACACACTTGAATTTCATGTCATCTCACACTTTTGACATTCTTAACATCCAAACTTGGAAAGTTAAGATGTCATTGTACCTCAAAGCCTTAGGGATTCATGTTTACTTTCACTATTTAAGATTCATATTGTTTAAATGGTAAACATTTAGAGGCTAATGCAAAAGCCATCCGTACTTTGAAGAGTACCCTAAATGATGAATATTTATCTAGGGTTGCTAATTTTGATTTTGCTTTTGTAGTATGAAACACTATAGTCTCCCTTGGCGAACAAAAGCAAAATTATGCGGGGAGCAACTCGGATGATGGAGGTGATGCTTCCAACATATGCTACATGGTCCAAGGGGATAACCCCTTGAGGTAAACTCTGAATTTGAGCTAGATGAGGATGTTGATATGTCATATGATGAGCTTGCATCTTTTGTCAACAACTCCTTGAAAAATATGACATGCTTAAAAAGGATAATAAGAAATTGAAAAATAAATATGATTCCATTTTGATAGAAAAAGATTCATTTCAAAATAAACTTGCATGTGTTTTAAAAGAAAATGATTTCTTGAAAAAGGAGAATATTTTTTTATCTTCAAATTAAATGATCTTTGTGAAGGAAATAATTCTTTGAAAAATAACATTAGTTTGGTGGAAAAACAAAAGATATTGCTTTACAAGAAAATAACTCTTTGAAAAGAAAAATTATTTCAAAAGAAAAGAAAAATGTTCCTAAAAAGAAAAAGATTGTTGATCATGCATTTTATGCTACTACCATTGATAAAAATGAGATAAAATTTTTGAAAAATAGAATAGATTGCTTGAGCTCAACTTTGAGCAATTGTTCATCTAATCATAATAGATTGGAAACCTTGTTTCAAAGGAAACAAGCTCCACATGTTCATGCACATCACCCACAACATACATATGCACATTTTGCACGTCATGATCACACTCATTCACATGTGCATACTAAAGTATACAAATGTACATATTGCGTGCGCAAAGGCCATTTAGGAAAATTTTGTTATGATAGAGTAAATTCTATTAATTTTGCTAATAAAAATGTTGGGTTCCGAGTAAGACTAACCCCCGTGAACCCAAAAGAAAATGGGTACCAAAATTCCCACCTCTTGTGTTTGATGTAGGTGTGGGTTCTCACATGACGTGAGAAAGTTGGTGCCTTGGTGGTGGATGCATGGGCTTGACGGTCACGACAAATTAATGCACGCTATCAAAGATGTTTTGGTGGAAAGACCACCATATTTTGGAGACTTGGAGTGTAGTTCATGTGTTTTGGTAACTATCTCTAAACTCCATTTATTTTACATGCTTTTATATTTGATGATTTTTAGCATGTTTTAGTTTTTGTTAAAACAATCATGTTTTATATTTCATGAGGTGAATACTTGTTTAGATGTAATTTTTGTCAAAACTTGTGTATATACTTGTATAAATACTGAGCAACATTTGATTCATATATGTTTGCACTTCATTGCTCATTTGTACCCATTACATGCACATGTACAGCCTAATTTTGATGATTACCTCATTTATACATGTTTTGCCTATTCTTTTGCATGTTTTGCTTCATGTATATGTAATATTTGTTCAAAACTAATAAATATACATGTATACCCTTGAGTCTCTTGCCTTCATACAAATTATATCATAGACTCCTTTTATATTTGGGATATGTATGAATATTGTTAGTTTTGGATAAATCATACATATGCCTTGAAGTCTTATTTTTAAAGAAAAATTGAATTTTCATGATTTTTACATGATTGACGTTTTGAGCCTTATTGACTATTTTCATGAATATGCTATTCACATGATACTTGTACACTCACACTATTTCTTTATTTATTCATGACTTTGTTTCATGAATACTTTTATGAGCATTAGCGATTTCGAGTGTCAACTCTTGTGTATTTGGTATGATTTATGAGATATATATGATTTGATTTCATGTTTGAAGGATCTTTAACTAGTTTTTCAAATATTACTTTTAATTAGTTATTTATTCTTCATTTGGTAGTATTTTCAATCTATAAATATTTTCAAATCTACTTTTGAAAACTTCTACCCTTTAAGGGCGGATGGATGGGCGACCATGCCTTGCATGCTCAAATTAAATATCTTTTATCATGTGCATGAAAAGGGTGGATTATTATGAGTTATACACTTATTTCTCATCATATTTTTAATTGGTATCACAATTGATATTTTTTATATACTCAAATTTTGTTTTCTATATATGTATGCTTTAAATTTCAATTAATATCAATTTCTATTGGTATTCTCATTTTCATACACATATATGATTTGCTTGTGCTTGATTTACAATATATTTACATGTTTAAAGTACAAATTATGTTTATGCTAAGTTTGATTTAAATCTTGACTTTCAATTGGTATCTCAATTGGTACTTTAATAAGCTTATGCATTATTTTCAATTAGTATTTTTTTATATCAAAATTTACAATATACTTCTATTGGTATCAATATGTTTCGATTTCCAATTGGGTTTATATTTCAATTTGTATCAATATGTTTTACCTATTTGGTATCAAAAGTTTATCATGTATTTCAATTGGTATATATAAAATATTTTCTTTCATTGGTATCAAAATGTACAAGTGTTTCAATTTCAATTGGTATCACAAATTTTCAATTTCAAATGATATCAAAAATCTTGTTATATCTCAAATTGATTTGTTGATTTAAGAAAAATTCAAAATTTGTATTGTTAATTTACAATTGGTATCTTAAAATTTTGTTTATGTACAAATGGTACCTCAAAATTTGTTTAATTACTTTGAGAAATTATCAAAATTTGTGTTAAAAATGTTTTAATATGTATTGCCTATATGCAAGGGGAGCTTAACATCTCTTCTATATATAGATTCATGTTGACTGTATATTATATTAAGGAGGTTGACATCTCTTCTTTATGTGATACACGTGTGTAGGGGGAGCTTAACATCTCCACTTATGCATTGTATATTATGCATTATGTGAGTTAGGGCTTGTCATCCCTTCTTCATGTAATGCATGTATGCAGGTAAGCTAACTTAGCCCTTCCTCTTCATGAATGTATATCGCATATATATCCTTATTCTTGATTTATTTTATTTTACCCCTTTGTTGATGATTGACAAAAAGGGGAGAAAGATTTTGAGTTTATATATGCATATTTGAGTGTTTGCATATATTGAGTTTATGCATCTTGTGTTTTACAAAATGGGGAGAATATTTTGAACAAAAAGGGGGAGAAGGTTTTTGGAAAAGGATTTTTTAATTTATGTATGTTTCTCTCACCTTATTTATGCATATATATTTGTTTAGTTTCATGCACTTCATTGAATATCTTATTGTTTATTGTCATGCACGAGTTAAGGAGGAGCTTCTATGAAGCTTAACTTTAATCCATGCATATATAACTTCATGAGTTCTGTCATCATCAAAAAGGGGGAGATTGTTGGCCCAAAGGCTCATCACTCTAGTTTTGATGATGATTAAATCATGTAATTATAGTATTAATGATCTTGTGTTTAATTAGTCTCAGATATGTGATCAAGATCTTAGTAGCTGTTTAGCTTCAACAACGAATTTTAAGTCAAGTTTTTGGATCTAGCACGTGTTGGTTCAAGAGCTTGTGCATCAAGACCACATCAAGTACTCAAAAGGAGTCTAGCTCATTGGATCAAGATTTGGACCAAGTCAAGAAGAAGAAGAAGGCCTTCAAGAGAAGACTTGTGTCTAGGTTTGTTTTTAAAAAGATTTTATTTTTAGATAAAATGTAAAGGATAGATTAGTTGGTGGATTGCTCAAGTATCATATACACTCACACACAAGATTTAGATGTGTTTTCATAAAAAAGATTTCATTTTGAAAAATACCGTTTTTTTTTAAGCTTCAAAGTGTACATCTTTTTATCAAAACTTTATTTAGAGCTAAATGACAAAAACATAGATATTTCATCATATATGTATAGTGTATCATATCCATACACACTAAGCTTTAAAAGTTTTAGAATATCATGTTTTTATATTTGGAAAAGTTTTTGAAAAATCGGTTTTCTATTTGGAAAAATCATTTTGGAAAAATACAGATTTTTGCCTTAAACAAAACTTTCATATTACAAAAATAGTTCAAAATGTTTGTAACATGTTTTGATTTTTACTCAAACATGTTTGTATATCAAAGTATATTACTGAACTTATTTTTGTAGATTTTTAGAGAATTTATGGGATTTTATTGAAGGAAAAATGACATGTTTTAAATCCCTATATTGTGCTGGACTGGCCTTCTGCCGGTCGACCGGGCAGTCGACCGATGTGCACAAACATGCACAGTTTTGGGGCGATCGATCGTATGGTTGATCTCCAGAGAGCCTCTGCTATCTGAAAATGGCCTGGTCGACCGGCGGTCGACCGCTGGGTCTTTGCCCAGTTTGCGGTCGACCGGTCGGTCGACCGATCTGCCCAACGGTCGAAAATTTGACTGTTGGCGGTCGACCGGGCGGTCGACCGTCAGCAGACAGATCTGCTGACTTGGCCGCCAACGGCCATATTTTGGAGCATATTTATATGGGGCACCCTTGGACTGTTTTCTATAAGATTTGAAGTGAATTTTCAAGCTAGGTTTTCATACATCTTTTAATGTTTATCTCCACTTATTTAAGAGCCAATATTTCCATATCAAAAGAAGAGTTTTCAAGAGTGTTTTGTAAAAATGATTTCTTGAGTTTTTCACCACCAAATCAATCCAATTTTTTCTCACACATACTTGAACTTTCCATTGCTATATCCATCCTATAGGGGAGTTGTTTTAGGTGATCAAAGTGTTGTGATCACCAAAGTTTTCATACTTTGTCTTTGAGGAGACGTACTTGCGGGTTCGCGTTGTTTCGAGTTCTAGTGAAGAGCTCGGTGTAGAGGTGCGGCCTCGGCAAGCTTGCGTGCTTGCGTGTGTTTGTTCTTGCGGGAACAAGAGAGGGACTATAGAGTCCAAAGGAGTTCAAGTGTGAACTCGCTTGTAGGTGTAGCGGCACCTAGTGATCAAGTGAGATCAGTTTTTAGTGGATATCCTACATAGTGTTGAAGGCGGTGACGTAGAGCAAGCGTGCTCGAACGTCGAAACAAATCTCCCGTGTTTGCGATTGCTCTCTCTATCTCTCACTTGTATTTATATCTTGCATACTTACATTGCTTACATCTTTATATGCTTGATATATATTGTGCTTTATTGTTATATGCTTGGGATTGTTTGCTCACACTTGTATTCAACCAAGAGAGCCAAAGCGGCACCTCAACTCTTGTCTAGAGGAATCTTGAGGAGATAGTCCAGAGCCCTTCACGGGGAATTCGGCTACTGATTGGTATCCAATATTGCATATTTTACATCATAACTCCCATGCATATTACAAATAAATATATGAATTTTAATCCTCTTCTCTACATATTTGCAGGTACACATTTAAGAGAAAGATTTTCAAATAATCACTTAATTACCATTAATTAAGTGATTAATCCAAGCTTAAGGATAAAGCCAAATCTAAACCCAGATCCAGAGAGATTCGCGCAACAAACAGAGAATCCAAGTAGTCCACGTGGCTAACCAACTCTCAACTGAACTGTACCAGAAAGATCTGGACCAACGGCCCAGATCTGGCCGCGATCCGCGGCATGGGCGCGGCAATCTTGGGCCGTTAGATCCCCGGATTTTGTGGCAACCACCTTATCTCCAGAAGCTTCTCAGTTCTCCTATAAATACTTCATTTGTACCTGCGAGAAAAAACTGATCAGAGAAGAGAGGAGATTAGTTTAGGGTTTGTAATTTTTAGTTGTTTTTCTCTAGTTTTCTTTCTTTAGATCTCTCTTCTCTATCCCTAGATTTCATTACAAAGAGAGTGATTGTGAGGGAGAGAGCTTGTGTAATCAAGGGTGACACTTGAAGCAACAAGGATTGATCCATCCTCCTTTCCTCTACTTGAGTTTGATTCTAGTTTCTTGCTTTCTTTACATGCTTTCTTACTTGCTTTCTTTATTTCATGCAATTTACTTCAATGCTTTGTTTAGTTCTTTAATGGCTTCTTGTAGCTAATTTTCATTCCATGTACTAGTTTACCACTAGCTTAGCCACTTCACTACTCATGGGTGATTGCTTTTGTTAATCTTGCAAGTGTATGATCTTCTCTTCTCCGATGGTTAAACCACCATCTTGCAAATGAGAAAGTAATTAGGTCAACATGTGAGAGGAATTCTAAGCCTATGGAGTGACAACATTAGGCAAAGCTTTCATTATCAAGGAGATTGGTAAGCTTTGGCAAGCTAGCAAGGTAATCTAGTCTTGGATCACTTTCTTTAAGTTTCTTATTCTTTTCTTGTGAATACAACATCCACATCACTTCTTGATTTCTTTTCCACTTCCACCATGAACATATCCATCTTCTTTTGGTTTCTTTTTCATTTGATTCACTAAGTTTATAAAACAAGAGAAGAATACTCGTTTGTTCACTTCACTACATACGTAAAGCTTCTACGCGAGCTCTCCCTGAGATCCGACTCGGTATAGCCTTATGCTATAACGGAGACAAGAAAGGGTACATCAAATACATTTCTATACACATAATAAGTATACCTTTTCAGTCCAATCAAAAAATGGCGTCGTTGCCGGGGAGAGCGACGTTATTTTTGTTGTAAAGTGAAGTACTAAACGATTCTTCTTCTCTGTTTGCAGGTTACAGGTTAAGAAACAGGAAAATATACATTGCAGTAACATATAAGTGGACCTGGGCCTCTGCTCAAGAAAGCAGGGCCCAGGATCCCTCCAGAGTGCCGCGGATCCACAAGATTTGCCGTGGAAACGCGGCACAATGGAGTGAACTCCTAACCAATTTTCTGCAGGGGCTTCTGCTCTGCAAGATACAACTGCTTATATACTTGATTTCCTGTATACTTCACTGTATTCTTGTTAATTAATTCAACAGTAAAAATTGGTTGATAATTGCTAAAAATTGTTTAGACACTTGCATTTTAGGCACGTGTCTCTTCAATTCTTTACTTTTACTGTTGAAGAGTGCTGGAGGCAAGGTACGTGCTTGCATTGCATATTAGACTAGGACAAACTCTTGCTTGATTTTCTTGCTTTGAGTGAATCCTTGTTATATTTCTTGTACACTTGCACAATTCAATTCTAAGGGCATACCCGTAAATAAGATAAGGTGGGGAGTTCATTACCCTTTCCTTAGCCCAAAAATCATTTTCCCAAGCACTCACTAAACCAAGCCTAATTTAATAAAAAAAGTAGACGTTGGCCCTAGGGACATCTCGGACTCATTTAGGAGATTATCCTAAAGGGGAAAAGTGTTGGAATTTAACTCTTGCAAAATCAGTGTCTAGGAAGGGGTTGAGGGTCGAAAGCCCGAAGGTTGCTGGTTACTTAATTAAGGAACGTCTCCGGACGGAAAACCTCCCACCAACCTTACCCTTCCCTGGCTGATTAGCTTGTGGTTAGAGTCTACACTGAACCTCCCGTGGACGATCTATTTGTTAGGAGTCGTCTAGGTCTAAGTCTACCCTAACTTAGGTTAGAATTTTCTTTCTTTCTTTTGTTTGTTTGTTTGTTTGATTTTTGTTTGTGATTGTGTGATATGGCATTCAACAATTCTTTCTATCCTAATAATAATCCATATTTCACACCATCTCCTTATTCGGATAATTCCAACCCGGTGTTTTATAATATGCACCAACCACATACACCGGTTGGCCTTATCCGAATCAATACGACCCATACACCCCATCTAACGATTATAATGTCCAAAATAATTTCAACTCTTCACCGAGTAATTGGGGATTCCAGTACCCCGAGTTAAATTCTCAAA
This sequence comes from Agave tequilana, assembly GCA_038442645.1. Taxonomy (NCBI): domain Eukaryota; kingdom Viridiplantae; phylum Streptophyta; class Magnoliopsida; order Asparagales; family Asparagaceae; genus Agave; species Agave tequilana. Next base: position 111,969 of record JAVJIF010010859.1, read on the forward strand.
TTCCTTGTCCACCATATTCATCTTGTCCACAATATTCATTTCCTGAGTCCACTTCCTATACTCCTTTTTCTGAACCTCCATTTGAAGAAAAATCTGAGTTGCAAAGGAGTTTAGAAGCCAATTTACAGAGAGTCGAACAACAACTTCAAAAATCATTTGTCTCTCCAATTCCACAGTATTTTCAAGAGTCTTACTCAGTTCCACCTTTTCATCATGATCAACCATTTGCCATGGAAATGAGTAAAGATTTCTTGTGTGAGTCCACTCTTCCATCATCACACATTTTTGACTCACAATTTGACCATCACTTCCAAGACAACACTTCCTCTTTTCATCAAAATAATGAAATCATCGATTATGGAAAGATGCTAGAAGACATGACCCATGCTCAAAATGCTAGAAATCGTGACATAGATTTGATGATCCAATCTCTTCATTCTCATCCTATGTCTAATGTCACTAGCCACTCTGTTAAATCCAAAGAGTCATGTAGTCTTGAAAGTCCAGATTCAATTTCAGCACACTTACCTGAACTTGCCCACACTTCAGAACCAATTGACATTTTTGCAAGTTTTCCTTTTTCTGAAATTGAACTGGAACATGATTTTGATCCTGAACTTCCACTTGATGATTCCATATTACTTCCTGATTCAATCATGACTCCGGTGTCTTCACATAGGTTCACTTCATTTCCCGAGTCAGTATTGGATCCATTTCCTATCCATTGTGAAATTGAATCACCAATCTTTTATGATCACATAGAACTTGGCCAATTCCATACTTCTGAAAATCCCATTGATAAATTGGCAAGTTCTCCACATTTTATTGAATTACATGAGGAATGTGATCTTGAACCCCAACTCTGTGATTCAATCCTTCTTCCTGATTCCATAATGACTCCGGTATCTTTACCTCACTTCAATCCTTTTCCGGAGCCGACATTGAATCCAGTCCCAATTCACAATGAAGTTGAATCTCCTATCTTTGAGGATCATATTGAACTTGCCCAATTCTACACTTCTGAAGATTCCATTGACATTTTGGCAAGTTCTCCATCTTGTGGAATTGAACTCAATGAGAAATGTGACCTTGATTTTCTCAATCTCTTTACTTCTAAAACAGATTGTACAATTCTAGTGGAAGATGTTGACTTAAGTTTTGAAGAATTGTACGGTGATGAGCTTGAATTTCTTAATATTGGAAGTAAAGAGATATCACTTTTAGAAAGTCACATTCCATTGTTGGACACTGATTGTGGACTTGAGTTTTCATTTCTTGACTTGGACCCAATTTCTGAACTCACTTCGACTCCTGCACCATCACTTGACTTAATTCACTTCCCTGAGTCGGTAGTCGTTCCTGTTCTTCCAGAGTCCAAGTCAACTGCTCTATCATTTCATCTTCCATTCTGGGACAAGGATCTTGATAAATTTGACTCTGAAATTATTAGGAAAATCTTAAAATTAGATGGGGTCATGTATATAATAAAAATCTTCCATGCATACATCATTTTAGTGGGTCATATTTTTGCTATTTTTGGTGGGTTCCTGAAAACCCAAAGAAAAGATGATTGGGCCATGTTCCGTGGACCAATCAGATCACCACCGGAACTACCACCTTAAGGTAATTTTTTCCTTCCCTCTTCATTTTTGTTTCATGCATACATATATCATGATGCATTGAGGACAATGCATGAAATAAGTGTGGGGGAGGGTTTACTAACATAGAGTTTTTAGATTTTCTTTCTTTTACATTTCTTTTACAAAATAAAAAAAACAAAAATAAAACTTTTTGAAATAAGAAACAATGTTTTGATCTATTTTTAAGAAAATTAAGATGTATCTTAGGAATTAAGAAAGCCTTAATTATGACATCTTAAACATAGTTGAAGTAATAGATCTTGTTTGAAATTATAGGATAAGTAAGTAAAAGTGGTGAGATATTTTTATCTTGAATTTTTTGCCTTAGATAATATGCACTTTACACTTACACATTTCTTGGGATGGAGACAAAGACCAAAAATGCCATATAAATAAAGAAAAAAAGAAAAAAAAATATATATATAAATAAAAGATCACTTATTAAGCTGGATAACTATGCCTCAAGAAGCATGGTTACTCACGCCTAACGGTGATCATAATAAATAATCCCCTTTAGTCTTGTGGCCTTTTCTACTCGAGACCTTAAACCCGAGGGATGTTTTCTCATCTGGTGCCCTAAGACCGTCTGGTTTGGGAGTCATCGGTTAAAGGCTCGCTACAAGGGTAGACTAGAAAGCCTAGACTAAGGGAAGATTAAATAAAAAAAAAAGAAGAAAAAGAAAAAAAAAATATATATATATATAGATAAATAAATGGCTTGATGGTTGGAGTTGAAATCCCAGAAATTTTCACTTACACGGTGTGCGTACTATCTAGGTTTTATGAAAGATAAAAGTATTCAATCCAATTTTGAATTCTTACCTTAATTGAAGACAAGATCTTGCATAGAGACTAAGTTTAAGGAAGAATAATTATAGGTGGACTTATGACCTAGGATCACTTATATTTTTGCAAAAATAGTTTAAAAACTTGTCTCTTATTCAAAATGCGTTTTCAAAATACTAACATTTGTCTTCTTTCTTTATGGATTTTGTGGTGTAATCCGCTGAAAACCCTCAGGAGACAACACTCCTCCTCTAGGGTAACCTAGAGGTTTAACGGCTTGTTGCACATGCTCAGTGCAATCGCGTCACCTGCGAAAGTGGTGTAAATAAATTGGTAGTTAGGATTTTCTTTTCTTTTTCTTAGTTTTGCTCGGGACGAGCAAAAGAATAAGTGTGGGGGTGTGATTGGTATCCAATATTGCATATTTTACATCATAACTCCCATGCATATTACAAATAAATATATGAATTTTAATCCTCTTCTCTACATATTTGCAGGTACACATTTAAGAGAAAGATTTTCAAATAATCACTTAATTACCATTAATTAAGTGATTAATCCAAGCTTAAGGATAAAGCCAAATCTAAACCCAGATCCAGAGAGATTCGCGCAACAAACAGAGAATCCAAGTAGTCCACGTGGCTAACCAACTCTCAACTGAACTGTACCAGAAAGATCTGGACCAACGGCCCAGATCTGGCCGCGATCCGCGGCATGGGCGCGGCAATCTTGGGCCGTTAGATCCCCGGATTTTGTGGCAACCACCTTATCTCCAGAAGCTTCTCAGTTCTCCTATAAATACTTCATTTGTACCTGCGAGAAAAAACTGATCAGAGAAGAGAGGAGATTAGTTTAGGGTTTGTAATTTTTAGTTGTTTTTCTCTAGTTTTCTTTCTTTAGATCTCTCTTCTCTATCCCTAGATTTCATTACAAAGAGAGTGATTGTGAGGGAGAGAGCTTGTGTAATCAAGGGTGACACTTGAAGCAACAAGGATTGATCCATCCTCCTTTCCTCTACTTGAGTTTGATTCTAGTTTCTTGCTTTCTTTACATGCTTTCTTACTTGCTTTCTTTATTTCATGCAATTTACTTCAATGCTTTGTTTAGTTCTTTAATGGCTTCTTGTAGCTAATTTTCATTCCATGTACTAGTTTACCACTAGCTTAGCCACTTCACTACTCATGGGTGATTGCTTTTGTTAATCTTGCAAGTGTATGATCTTCTCTTCTCCGATGGTTAAACCACCATCTTGCAAATGAGAAAGTAATTAGGTCAACATGTGAGAGGAATTCTAAGCCTATGGAGTGACAACATTAGGCAAAGCTTTCATTATCAAGGAGATTGGTAAGCTTTGGCAAGCTAGCAAGGTAATCTAGTCTTGGATCACTTTCTTTAAGTTTCTTATTCTTTTCTTGTGAATACAACATCCACATCACTTCTTGATTTCTTTTCCACTTCCACCATGAACATATCCATCTTCTTTTGGTTTCTTTTTCATTTGATTCACTAAGTTTATAAAACAAGAGAAGAATACTCGTTTGTTCACTTCACTACATACGTAAAGCTTCTACGCGAGCTCTCCCTGAGATCCAACTCGGTATAGCCTTATGCTATAACGGAGACAAGAAAGGGTACATCAAATACATTTCTATACACATAATAAGTATACCTTTTCAGTCCAATCAGCTACACTCTTGTGTTAAATCTGGTGTGTTTAACTTATGAATTTTTAGTTTGCATAAAGTTTTAATTCCGCATTAATTTACCATTAGATTAGCTAGTCACCTATTCACCCCCCTCTAGTTGATTTCAATTGGTATCAGAGCTTGGTGCTCTTGATTTGGGTCTTATCACCTTGAGTTAAAGATCATCTTTTATAGCTAATCACAATATTTGTTCATACACACATGAATTTCATGTCACCTCCCACTTTTGACATTCTTAACATCCAAACTTGGAAAGTTAAGATGTCATTGTACTTCAAAGCCTTAGGGATTCATGTTTACTTTACCATTATTAAAGATTCATATTGTTTAAATGGTAAACATTTAGAGGTTAATGCAAAAGCCATCAATGCTTTGAAGAGTACCCTAAATGATGAATATTTATCTAGTGTTGCTAATTTTGATTTGGCTTTTATAGTATGGAACACTATAGTCTCCCTTGGCGAACAAAAGTAATATTATGCGGGGAGCGACTCGGATGATGGAAGTGATGCTTCAACATATGCTACATGGTCCAAGGGGATAACCCCCTTGAGGTAAACTCCAAATCCGAGCTAGATGAGGATGTTGATATGTCATATGATGAGCTTGCATCTTTTTGTCAACAACTCCTTGAAATATATGACATGCTTAAAAAGGATAATAAGAAATTGAAAAATAAATATGATTCCATTTTGGTAGAAAAAGATTCATTTCAAAATAAACTTGCATGTGTTTTAAAAGAAAATGATTTCTTGAAAAAGGAGAATATTTCCTTATCTTCAAATTAAATGATCTTTGTGAAGGAAATAATTCTTTGAAAAATAAAATTAGTTTGGTGGAAAACAAAAGATTTTGCTTTACAAGAAAATAACTCTTTGAAAAGAAAAATTGTTTCAAAAGCAAAGGAAAATGTTCCTAAAAAGAAAAGATTGTTGATAATGCATTTCATGCTACTACCATTAATAAAAATGAGATAAAATTTTTAAAAAATAAAATAGATTGCTTGAGCTCAACTTTGAGCAGTTATTCATTTAATCATAATAGATTGGAAACTTTGTTTCAAAGGAAACAAGCTCCACATATTCATGCACATCACCCACAATATACATATGCACATTTTGCACGTCATGATCACACTCATTCACATGTGCATACTAAAGTGTACAAATGTACATATTGCGGCCGCAACGGCCATTTAGTAAAATTTTGTTATGATAGAATAAATTCTATTAATTTTGCTAATAAAAATGTTTGGGTTCCGAGTAAGACTAACCCCCGTGGACCCAAAAGAAAATGGGTACCAAAATTCGCACCTCTTGTGTTTGATGTAGGTGTGGGTTCTTACATGACGTGAGAAAGTTGGTGCCTTGGTGGTGGATGTATGGGCTTGATGGTCACTACAAATTAATGCACGCTATCAAAGATATTTTGGTGGGAAGACCACCATGTTTTGGAGACTTGGAGTATAGTTCATGTGTTTTGGTAACTATATCTAAACTCCATTTATTTTACATGCTTTTATATTTGATGATTTTTAGTATGTTTTAGTTTTTGTTAAACAATCATGTTTTGTATTTCAAGAGGTGAATACTTGTTTAATGTAATTTTTGTCAAAACTTGTGTATATACTTGTATAAGTAGTGAGTAACATTTGATTCATGTATGTTTGCACTTCATTGCTCATTTGTACGCATTACATGCACATGTACAGCCTAGTTTTGATGATTACCTCATTTATACATGTTTTTCCTATTCTTATGCATGTTTTGCTTCATGTATATGTAATATTTGCTCAAAACTAATAAATATACATGTATATCCTTGAGTCTCTTGCCTTCATGAAAATTATATCATAGACTCCTTTTATATTGGGAGATGTATGCATATTGTTAGCTTTAGATAAATCATACATATGCCTTGAAGTCTTATTTTTAAAGAAAAATTGAATTTTCATGATTTTTACATGATTGATGTTTTTGAGCCTTATTGACTATTTTCATGCTATTCACATGATGCTCGTACACTCACACTATTTATTTATTTATTTATTCATGACTTTATTTCATGAACACTTTTATGAGCATTAGCGATTTCGAGTGTTAACTCTTGTGTATTTGGTATGATTCATGAGATATATATGATTTGGTTTCATATTTGAAGGATCTTTAACTAGTTTTTTAAACATTACTTTTAACTAGTTATTTATTCTTCATTTGGTAGTATTTTCAATCTATAAATATTTTCAAATCTATTTTTGAAAACTTCTACCCTTTAAGGGCGGATAGATGGGCGTCCATGCCTTGTATGCTCAAATTAAATATCTTTTATCATGTGCATGAAAAGGTAGATTATTATGAGTTATATACTTATTTCTCATCATATTTTTAATTGGTATCACAATTGATATTTTTTATATACTCAAATTTTGTTTTCTATATATGTATGCTTTAAATTTTAATTAATACCAATTTCTATTGGTATTCTCATTTTCATATACATATATGATTTGCTTGTGCTTGATTTACAATATATTTACATGTTTAAAGCACAAATTATATTTATGCTAAGTTTGATTTAAATCTTGACTTTCAATTGGTCTCTCATTGGTACTTTAATAAGCTTATGCATTATTTTCAATTAGTATTTTTTTTATATCAAAATTTACAATATACTTCTATTGGTATCAATATGTTTCGATTTTCAATTGGGTTTAAATTTCAATTTGTATCAATATGTTTACCTATTTGGTATCAAAATTTATCATGTATTTCAATTGGTATATATAAAATATTTTCTTTCATTGGTATCAAAATATACAAGTGTTTCAATTTCAATTGGTATCACAAATTTCCAATTTCAAATGATATCAAAAATCTTATTATATCTCAAATTGATTTGTTGATTTAAGAAAATTCAAATTTTGTATTGTTTATTTACAATTAGTATCTTAAAATTTGGTTTATGTACAAATGGTACCTCAAAATTTGTTTAATTACTTTGAGAAATTATCAAAATTTGTGTTAAAAATGTTTTGATATGTATTACCTATATGCAAGGGGAGCTTAATATCTCTTCTATATATAGATTCATGTTGAGTGTATCATATATTAAGGAGGTTGACATCTCTTCTTTATGTGATACACGTGTGTAGCGGGAACTTAACATCTCCACTTATGCATTGTATATTATGCGTTATGTGAGTTAGGGCTTGTCATCCCTTCTTCATGTAATGCATGTATGCAGGGAAGCGAACTTAGCATCTTCCTCTTCATGAATGTATATCACATTATATCCTTATTCTTGATATGTTTTATTTTACCCCTTTGTTGATGAATGACAAAAGGGGGAGAAAGATTTTGAGTTTATATATGCATATTTGAGTGTTTGCATATATTGAGCTTATGCATCTTGTGTTTTACAAAATGGGGAGAATATTTTGAACAAAAAGGGGGAGAAGGTTTTTGGAAAAGGATTTTTTGATTTATGTATGTTTCTCTCACCTTATTTATGCATATACATTTGTTTAGTTTCATGCACTTCATTGAATATCTTATTGTTTATTGTTATGCACGAGTTAAGGGGGAGCTTCTATGAAGTTTAACTTTAATCCATGCATATATAACTCCATGAGTTATGTCATCATCAAAAAGGGGGAGATTGTTGGCCCAAAGACCCATCACTCTAGTTTTGATGATGATTAACTCATGTAATTATAGTACTAATGATCTTATGTTTAATTAGTCTCAGATATGTGATCAGATCTTAGTTGGTGTTTAGCTTCAACAACAGATTTCAAGTCAAGTTTTTGGAGCTAGCACGTGTTGATTCAAGAGCTTGTGCATCAAGACCACATCAAGTACTCAAGAGGAGTCTAGCTCATTGGATCAAGGTTTGGACCAAGTCAAGAAGAAGAAGAAGACCTTCAAGAGAAGACTTGTGTCTAGGTTTGTTTTTAGTAAGATTTTATTTTTAGATAAAATGTAAAGGATAGATTAGTTGGTGGATTTCTCAAGTATCATATACACTCACACAGAAGATTTAGATGTGTTTTTATAAAAGAGATTTCATTTTGGAAAATACCGTTTTGATTATTGAGCTTCAAAGTATACATGTTTTTGTCAAAACTTTATTTAGAGCTAAATGACAAAAACATAGATATTTCATCATATATGTGTAGTGTATCATATCCATACACACTAAGCTTTAAAAGTGTTTAGAATATCATGTTTTTATATTTGGAGAAGTTTTGAAAAATTGGTTTTCTATTTGGAAAAATCATTTGAAAAAATACAGATTTTTGCCTTAAACAAAACTTTCATATTACAAAAATGGTTCAAAATGTTTGTAACATGTTTTGATTTTACTCAAACATGTTTGTATATTAAAGTACATTACTGAACTTATTTTTTTAGATTTTTAGAGAATTTATTGGATTTTATTGAAGAAAAAATGACATGTTTTAAATCCCTATATTGTGCTGGACTGGCCTTCTGCCGGTCGACCGGGCGGTCGACCAATGTCCACAGACGTGCACAGCTTTGGGGTGGTCGACCGTACGGTCGACCGCCAGAGAGCCTCTGCTCTCTGGAAATGGCCCGGTCGACCGGGCGGTCGACCGCTGGGTCTTTGCCCAGTTTGCGGTCGACCAGCCGTCGACCGATCTGCCCAACGGTCGAAAATTCAGCCGTTGGCGGTCGACCGGGTGGTCGACCGTCAGCAGACAGATCTACTGACTTGGCCTCCAACGGCCATATTTTGGAGCCTATTTATATGGGGCTCACTTGGACTGTTTTCTATAAGATTTGAAGTAAATTTTCAAGCTAGGTTTTCATACATCTTTTAATATTTATCTCCACTTGTTTAAGAGCCAATATTTCCATATCAAAAGGAGAGTTTTCAAGAGTGTTTTGTAAAAGTGATTTCTTGAGTTTTTCACCATCAAATCAATCCAAATTTTTCTCACACATACTTGATCTTTCCATTGCTATATCCATCCTATAGGAGAGTTGTTATGGGAGTTATTTTAGGTGATCAAAGTGTTGTGATCACCAAAGTTTTCATACTTTGTATTTGAGGAGGCGGACTTGCGGTTTCGCGTTGTTTTGAGTTCTAGTGAAGAGCTCAGTGTAGAGGTGCAGTCTCGGCAAGCTTGCGTGCTTGCGTGTGTTTGTTCTTGCGGGAACAAGAGAAGGACTATAGAGTCCAAAGGAGTTCTAGTGTAAACTCGCTTGTAGGTATTGCGGCACCGAGTGATCCGTGGATTGGTTTTTAGTGGAAATCCTACATAGTGTTGAAGGCGGTGACGTAGAGTAAGGGTGCTCGAACCTCGAAACAAATCTCCCATGTTTGCGATTGCTCTCTTTATCTCTCACTTATATTTATATCTTGCATACTTACATTGCTTACATCTTTATATGCTTGTTATATATTGTGCTTTATTGTTATATGCTTGGGATTGTTTGCTCACACTTATATTCAACTAAGAGAGCCATAGCGCGGTACCTCAACTCTTGTCTAGAGGAATCTTGAGGAGATAGTCCAAAGCCCTTCACGGGAAATCCGGCTACACTCTTGTGTTATACCTTGTGTGTTTAGCTTAAGAATTTTTAGTTTGCATAAATAGTTTTAATTCCGCATTAATTCACCATTAGATTAGCTAGTCACCTATTCACCCCCTCTAGGTGATTTCAATTGGTATTAGAGCTTGGTGCTCTTAATTTGGGTCTTATCACCTTGAGTTAAAGATCCTCTTTTATATCTAATCACAATATTTGTTCACACACACATGGATTTCATGTCACCTCTCACTTTTGACATTCTTACATCCAAACTTGGAAATTTAAGATGTCATTGTACCTCAAAGCCTTAGGGATTCATGTTTACTTTGCCACTATTAAAGATTCATATTTTTTAAATGGCAAACATTTAGAGGCTAATGAAAAAGCCATCCATGCTTTGAAGAGTACCCTAAATGATGAATATTTATTTAGGGTTGCTAATTTTGATTTAGTTTTTGTAGTATGAAACACTATAGTCTCCCTTGGCGAACAAAAGCAATATTATGCGGGGAGCGACTCAGATGATAGAAGTGATGCTTCCAACATATCCTACATGGTCCAAGGGGATAACCTCCTTGTGGTAAACTCCGAATCCGAGCTAGATGAGGATATTGATATGTCATATGATGAGCTAGCATCTTTTTGTCAACAACTCCTTGAAAAATATGACATGCTTAAAAAGGATAATAAGAAATTGAAAAATAAATATGATTCCATTTTGATAGAAAAAGATTCATTTCAAAATAAACTTGCATGTGTTTTAAAAGAAATGATTTCTTGAAAAAGAGAATATTTCCTTATCATTAAAATTAAGTGATCTTTGTGAAGGAAATAATTCTTTGAAAAATAAATTAGTTTGGTGGAAAAACAAAAAGAAATTGCTTTATAAGAAAATAACTCTTTGAAAAGAAAAATTGTTTCAAAGAAAAGGAAAATGTTCCTAAAAAGAAAAAGATTGTTGATCATGCATTTCATGCTACTACCATTGATAAAAATGAGATAAAATTTTAAAAAATAGAATAGATTGTTTGAGCTCAACTTTGAGCAATTGTGCATTTAATCATAATATATCGGAAATCTTATTTCAATGGAAACAAGCTCCACATGTTCATGCACATCATCCAAACATACATATGCACATTTTGCACATCATGATCACACTCATTCACATGTGCATATTAAAGTGTATAAATGTACACATTGCGGCCGCAAAGGCCATTTAGCAAAATTTTGTTATGATAGAGTAAATTCTATTAATTTTGTTAATAAAAATGTTTTGTTTCCGAGTAAGACTAACCCCGTGGACCCAAAGAAAATGGGTACCAAATTCGTACCTCTTGTGTTTGATATAGGTGTAGGTTCTCACATGATGTGAGAAAGTTAGTTCCTTGGTGGCGGATGCATGGGCTTGATGGTCACTACAAATTAATGCACTGCTATCAAGGATGTTTTGGTGGGAAGACCACCATGTTTTGGAGATTTGGAGTGTAGTTCATGTGTTTGGTAACTATCTCTAAACTCCATTTATTTTACATGCTTTTATATTTGATGATTTTTAGCATGTTTTAGTTTTTGTTAAAACAATCATGTTTTTATATTCATGAGGTGAATACTTGTTTAGATGGAATTTTTGTCAAAACTTGTGTATATACTTGTACAAGTAGTGAGCAACATTTGATTCATATATGTTTGCACTTCATTGCTCATTTGTACTCTTTACATGCACATGTATAGCCTAGTTTTATCGATTACCTCATTTATACATGTTTTGTCTATTCTTATGCATGTTTTGCTTTATGTATATGTAATATTTGTTCAAAACTAATAAATATACATGTATACCCTTGAGTCTCTTGCCTTCATGCAAATTATATCATTGACTTCTTTTATGTTTGGGATATGTATGCATATTGTTAGCTTTGGATAAATCATACATATGCCTTGAAGTCTTATTTTTAAAGAAAATTGAATTTTCATGATTTTCACATGATTGATGTTTTGAGCCTTATTGACTATTTTCATGAATATGCTATTCACATGATGCTTTTACACTCACACTATTTCTTTGTTTATTCATGACTTTGTTTCATGAACACTTTTAAGAGCATTATCGATTTCGAGTGTCAACTCTTGTGTATTTGATATGATTCATGAGATATATATGATTTGTTTTCATGTTTGAAGGATCTTTAACTAGTTTTTCAAAATTTACTTTTAACTAGTTATTTATTCTTCATTTGGTAGTATTTTCAATCCATAAATATTTTCAAATCTATTTTTAAAAACTTCTACCCTTTAAGGGCGGATGGATGGGCGACCATGCCTTGTATGCTCAAATTAAATATTTTTTATCATGTGCATGAAAAGGTTGGATTATTATGAGTTATACACTTGTTTCTCATCATATTTTCAATTGGTATCACAATTGATATTTTTTTTGCATACTCATATTTTGTTTTCTATATATGTATGCTTTAAATTTCAATTAATATCAATTTCTATTGGTATTCTCATTTTCATACATATATATGATTTGTTTGTGCTTGATTTACAATATATTTACATGTTAAATCACAAATTTTGTTTATGCTTGTTCGTCGGGAGAAAAAAATTCGCGTAAAGTTTCCTTGAATCAATTGAAAAAATTACAACGGACTTACACCCCGGTTACAAGGGAGGGAGGATATTGAATCTTGAATCCTCCCTTTGTTTAATGCTGGGTTCTTCAAGTGGCAGTAGAAAGTGAATCTTGTTTTCCGTTGACCGGGTAAACGTCGAGAACTTCTGGGGATCTTCTTCTTCGGATGGTAGACGGAGTAACACAGCTCTGTCGACCAAAATCTCAAAGAGATTGTAGGCAAAGATTAACTTGTACGCAGCAAGTTAGCTGAAGAGTAAGACTCTCTTTCCTTCTCTGTGGAAGCTCTCAAGTCAAGCTCTTCTCCTTGATTTCTCTGATCTGATTGACCGACCCCTTCTCCATAGCAACGGGGCTATTTATAGAGGTTTCAGGGGCGAACGTGCCCCCTAAAAACACTCCATAATGGGGGTTAACTTTCCCCATTATGTGGGTCGTGATTGACCCCATAACCAGGGCGGTTACAACTGAGACGCGGGTGTCGACCCACGCGCCTTGGCGCTGCAGTGCTGGCTGAGACGCGGGTTTCGACCCACGCGTCTTGGTGCTGCAGTGCTGGCTGAGACGCGGGTGTCGACACACGCGCCTTGGTGCTGCAGTACTGGCTGAGATGCGGGTTTCGACCTACGCGCCTTGGTGCTGCAGTGCTGGCTGAGACGCGGGTGTCGACCCACGCGCCTTAGTGCTGCGTCTGGAGTTTGGGACTCTGCTTTTGACGACTTGTCTTTAATGATTTTTAGACAGCCTACAGAACCCCCTCCAAAGTTTTCAATATTCCGCAGTTAGCTGGGACGGATTTCGAAATACTTTGGACTCTAGCTGAATCCACTTTTATGATTTGGACTGACAAAGCTTCGGGCTTGATCTTGTTTGGAGTATGGCCTTCGTGAGTGTACTGTGGAACTCTTTGAAGCTGCCAAAACTGATCGTGTTGAGTGTCTAGATACACAGTCTAAACCTCCCCGATGCTTTGAGTTTGTCGTTGGTATACTTTAAACCAGGGGTGGGCAGTCGTCTGCTTGTGCCAGTGTACTGTTGAACTGAATTACAGAAGTAAGGACTGAACGCCAGTTCTGTGGACGCAGGGGTGATACTGCTTTTGGGATGACAACGCGACTGTTACTCCATGAGGTAGACGCGATTTTGGCCGGGTTGAAAAGATGCGATCTTCGGAGGGACGCGTCTTTTAGAATGAAGACGCGGCTTTCTGGATGCGACTCTGGCCGTGTCGAAAAGATGCGTCCACTGGAGGGACGCGTCTTTAGAGATGAAGACGTGACTGTTGGATGTGAATCCGTGCCATGAGTATGTTGCCACGTGTCCTGTAGAATTGAGGGGACATCTTCTTCTTGGCGTGCGAACTTCGCGCTGCATTTAAAGAGCTGTCCACGCTTCAGGCGGTGATTAGGCGTCGAGCCAAGCGCCGCGTATCTTTGCGAATCATTGTGCCTATAAAAGGCAACAGTCCTTCAAGAGTCATCATTAGACTCTCTTTCTTCTTCGTTTGCATCTGTTAGGGTCTGAGAAAGGAGCTTCCTTTGTTCTCTTTTCCTTCATCTAAAATCGGATCCTTGATCGCAATGGCACCAAAGGCCAAGCATACTGCTTCGTCTTCAAAGGCGGTCGTCTCTGAGACTCAGAGGGGCGGTTTCTCCATGCAGGAAACCCCTATTTCAGGTATAAAAAGTCTTCGGACTTGATTTCCACCATTAAAAGGGTTTATAGAGTTCTTTGAACTCTTAAAGTCCTTTTGAATATGAACCGCCAACACGAGCTCATGCCCGTGTTTCATCATCAGGCGCGGTTCTTGAGTCGATAAACAGGACGTAGGTTTGATGACCTCTGCTTCTTTTATCTGCTCAAATCTGCGTCTGCTTGTTGAACACAGGGCCCGAATGAACCTTGCGTTTTGGATTCAACACTTAGAATATTTCTAAGTGTGAAAGATTCAGACGCAGATTTCTTATGACTCTTGCGTCCTGTGAAATCAGATGCTGGTTCTAATGAATCGTGCGTCTAAGTCCAATACTTAGAGATTTTTCATAAGTCTTGGATTTTCAAAACGCGGGCTCCATGCTAGCCTCGCGATCTTTGGATCTGGACGCAGATTTTGATGGTCCCCGCGTCTGGGTTCATTTCTGCGTTTGAGTTGTAAACACTTAATCAATCTCTTTTCTGATCAAGTATTATTCTCTTTTGCAGTGCGATATTCCTCCGACCCTCTCTTCAAAAAGTGTCACTTCGGGCACGTAGGTGGTGCTGACCGCAATCTAACCTTCGTGTTGCAGAGGACTACTCCGGTGACTGCTGACAAGTCGAAGGAGCGAAGGGAGAGGCTCTCCAAGGTCGACATGAGGACCTTCCGAGAAATCATGACCGACGCAAATTTTGAGACGGAATCACGTATTCCGTTAAAGAAACCCGTCTTCTTCTTTGGGGACGACATCGGCGAGGACGATCACATCTTGCATGATGGCGAATATAAGTGGCTTCGCCAAATAGGGGGTAGGAAATTCTTTCTTCCAATATGGAGAGAATGTATCCTTTATCCTATTTCCAGCACATGTCTGTCCCCCGGGCAATGGAATGAGAGCTTGCCCGATCTGTCCCCAGTGTCTCGCTCGGCATACTGGGCGCCAGGAAGGTACATCCTGGCGGACACGGGAAGGAAGTCTTTGGCTTGTTTCCTGGATTATTTAGGTCCGAGTACCCAGTAGGGGAAACTCCTCAGCTCAGCACTACCTTCATCAATGAATTCATGAAGGTGGGGGGTGACTTTCCTGTTGACTTCCGCCCACTTGGGTGGGTTCATTCCTCCGACAAGTCTTGGTGGGGCAAGATGGTGGGCTTTGTCCTCGCCGAACTCGGAGGTCTGTTAGACCAGGTGGGACTGTACCAAGAGGTCAGGGCTGTGCATTATGGCATCCCGCAGAGTTCCCACAATTTTTACGGGATTCTGGAGCATTACAACCCTTTGACGGGACATTCTTCACCCCGGTCGGGGAAATGGGGCTTGCCCTACATGAACTATATGAAGTTTCGGGGCTGGTTATGGGAGATGCCCCTTATGAGGAATACGTCCCAACTTCCGAGGAGCTTCATCTCTTGAAGAAAGAGTGCCCTCGGGTATATGAGACCTACTGAAAGTGTTATGTCACTTCCACATTTGCGGCCAAATAACCTCCTGGAAAACTAGGGAGTTAAGCGATGTCTTAGGCGAGCTACCTGTTTAATGGTATAACTGAGAAAGATCACTCAGTGACCATTCTAGCTCCCAGCTCCGATGAGGAAATCGCCAAGAGGATTAACGCCTCTGTGAGTTCTTACACCACAGAGTCGAATGAAGACACTTTCAAACCTGACACGATTTTTGAAAGTTTCCATCACCAGGCCCAGATCCCCATTTCTAACCGGGCACTACTGGCGGACTTCCTCATGCTGTGGTTGAAGCGCTGTGTAGTGCCGACACTGCCGCATGAAGATGTGTGTTACCGACGTGGTGTATCCGGCGGTGCTGTTGGCCTACGGTCGGTCATCTCTCTCCTCCAACAATGGTGGCTGGAATCCAAAGTGGATTGCGGGCCCTGACTCAGAGCCTGTGCAAAGTGGAGGCCATCATCGACTCCCACGGTAGACCGAGGTTGACTCGGAGGGGAGGCCGAGAGTAAAGACCCCTAACCCTGGGTCGAGCTTCCCTACACGTACCTAATGGCTTGGTACGTTATGCACTGCCCCTCGCTGATGACGCCAATATCTCGATCCGAGGGGTTTGTCCCTTTTGTGCAGCGGCTGGAGAGCTCGAGCTGGTCCAACAACTATATGTTCTACGTTCGGAATTGTATTCTGAACGCTTCAAATTACCATCTCAACCGTTGCTTCCCCGATGTTACAGATGCTGCTTATGGGATAAATTTGCTGACATTGTGGGTCCGGACGACTTCACGAGGCTGCCATCGGGAGTCTTCTGGTGGCTCATCAATATTCGGCCCGGGTATCTGCTCTTCCCGCAAGGGAATTCGTGCACGATCGAGCCTTATATGCCGAATCGTTTTGCCCGTCAGTTCGGCTATGACCAACTATATGTCGGCACCCTAATGCCCAACTCGCCTTCAGTGGAATTTATTTGAAGGTGCTCGGGTCTGGTATTACAGCGTGGCTGGGGGGACAAAAGCTCTTTATACCTTGCCTCACAAGACGCCAAACTGTTATGCAAGCCTTGGTTTCTGTACTTGGTACTTCCAGGCTTGCAAGATACCTGGCTACTCAATGGAGCGTTCATGCATCAGAGCTTAATGCGTCCTATGAGAGAAATTGGCATCCACACAGCGCATGCGGGGTATCAATGAATACCACGGCTAAGAGGGAACCAGAGGGGAAACACGGGTGGAATCGAGAGCAGCAGCATCTAGGGAGCAACCTTGTAGAAGGCGTCGACAGGCGGTGCCTAAACGTTCTCATGGCGCTACTCTCTAGGCTGAGCCGGCCCGAAGAGGCCAGGAAAGATTCAGAGGCTGAAACTTCAATGCCTGAGGCCGTCCCCTCCGGTGTTGAGGAGCAGAGGGAGAAGAGGAGGAGGAAGACGAAACCCCCCTCGTTCGCCCTCGTGGACTGCGCAGCAGGGGTCCCGCGATTTTAGAAGAAGGGGAGCTTGCTGATGATCCCACTGTAACCGATGAGTCTGAGCAACTTGAGGCTGATCTGATGAGCAGGGATGATGTTGAGATTCCAGGGGTCTCAACTCAACCAGGGTCTTCTTTGACTCAAGAGAGGAGGGGATGAAGCGCAACAACCTGGATCTCCTGCTATACTGATGCCCAGCTCGAGGGTAGCTGACCCCAGTCCTACTACTGGGGTACTTGGTGGCAAGGCTTCGGCTGCCGAGGCCTCTTGTGTTTGCGTTGTCTTCATCGTCTAAGGAGGATGAATATTCTTCAGGCGATGAGGTCGATTTTGGCGATGAACCTCGCTCCTCCAGATCTGAGTAAATTCTCACATATCACGGAGGAGGAAATATATGGTGTGATCTGGTGACGGCGTCGCCACTAGCGGCAACTGCTCCTGCTGAAGTGCGCTCTTTTTGCCTTTTTGACCCAGTTGCCCCTTTTTTTTTTAAAAAGGTTCTCTGACGTCCTCCCTTAAACTTTATGCTGCAGGGTTGGCCGTGGATAGCGAGGCTGTGACTTCCTCCCATATCGAGGAGATGATACAGGAGCTGGCCCAGCAGGAGGGCGTTGAGGCTGCTGCTGAGATGCCTCAAGAGGGCAATTATTGACGTCGGGGAGACTTCCACCCTACAAGATTTGCCCAGGAACTTGCCGTCTTTGGACCCTCGCTTGGTAAGGAAATATGATGTCTTGAATATTTTCTGTTTGTTGTCATGGCTGATGTTCTTGTAATCTGCAGAGAGCGCTGAAGGAGCTCAGGCAGAGAACTTGCGGTCAGCATCGGTCCAGGGCAGCACAATTGAAGTCCCGACTGAGGGCTCTGAAGAAGTCAAGTTTGCTGCTACTTCAGTCGCCATGGAGGCTGCTACGATAGCACTGCGCCAGACGTAACGGCGACCATCTCGGCTTCTGTCGCACCTGTCGTTGATCCTACTCCTGCACGGGACGAGTTGATTCCCATCCCTCGCCCTGTGATAGAAAGGGGGTCTGGAGTACATCAGCAGAGTTCTCTCCAGCCAATGATCATGGAAGAACTGACACGTCAAATGGTGCAGCAGTTCTTTACTTCCATGCGATCATGTATTTGACCTCATCCTCTCTGGGGGCAGTTCTTTCGAATTTGCCCGAGTGCTTCTTGAGAATTTGATCGAGAACATCAGTCATACTGGAGGTCCTTCACAGGCTAGGGCGTGTCTGCTACTGGTGGAGCAGTTGGGGAGTGATCTAAAAGAGGTTAAGTCTTTGGAAGACGCTGGCTCAGTTCACGAGGCCCGGGCAACCCTAACTAGGCTTCTTGCTGCTCAAGAACAAGAGCGAAAGGAGATGGAGGAAAGGATAGCTGAAGAGACCCACCATCTCCAACATTTCCAGGCTGACCATCAAAGGCTGATTGGCGATTCAAGGGATCTGAACTCGTCATGCAGAGCGCAGAGCAGGTTATTATCACTGCTCGGGCCACCATAGCTAAAGCAGAAGCCTTGATCGCAATCAATGAGCAGAATCTTCCACTGCCAGGAAGAAGCTGGAAGAGCTGGAAGCTGCCAGGATGCAGGTGAAGAAAACCTCTCCACTCACTTCTCCAGGTTGAATCGCTACGAGCGCAGCTGTTGTGAGGAGATTTTTATCCGAGGAAGAGCTGCGGGTCCAGGCTCTCATGGAGGCTGAGAAAGCACGTCAGCATGAGATACATCGCCTCCGAGAACAAATCCGTTCTTTGGCTAATCAAGATTATTAGCCTCCCCTTTTTTTTAAGGAAAGAACACTCAATTCATTAAGAGTGTTTGTATCACTTTTTATCATTTTTGGCCCAAATTATAAAAGTCTTTTGAAATTTTGCTCCATCGTCATCGTTCCACTGTAGATGAATCCAATTTCTTAGCGGCAGTCTTTAGCTGTGATCCTTGACTTGCGGTGAATAATAAACTTAGGTAGAACTGAGTTCTTGGGCGGAACGCAGATCTGAATTATAGGGAGACGTGGTCCTGAGAAACGCGACTCTGACCTGCCAATTGAGACGCGGTTCCAGTTGGCGCGAAGGACGCAGCTTTGGGTGCGGCTCCCTGGCCGCAGCCCTTAACTCTGCCAAGTACAGATTCAGGATGCCGTAAGGACGCGGTCTTATGCTCCTCAAAACTGACGCATAGATATGAGGATGCGACACGGGGTCCTTAACCTGGTGCAAACTCAAATTATTATGATTTATGATAGGAACACCATTATCATCTCGCCATGTAGACGTAGCTCCAAGATACTTGTGATGCCATAGGCCTTCTCCGTTGAGGACACAAGTCTCAGGACGCAGCTTCCACTTTTATGTGATTTCCAAGCGCGACCCCCAGAATGAGTCCCTTTTACTGTGAAGGGATGCAGCTTTGAATCACTCTGAGAGACGCGTTGCAGTTCTCTTGACTGGAATGAAAAGGGATGCCATTTTCGATTTCGCAAAGGGACGCCAGTTCCTGGACGCGACTCTCAGGCCTGCGTTTAGTGCAACTTCCCAGGCGTTACATGCAGCTTGTCATAAAGATTTCGTCGGATCTTTAAATGTCAAGTCGAGGTTGACGATTGGGGACTCGCATCATCCGATATTTCCCGAAGCGGCGGTCCACGCGTCCCCTTCATTGGGTTCAGGCATTAATGCCTTTAAATGCAAATCGGCGCTGGCGGTTGGAGACTCGCATCTTTGATGCTTCCCGAAGCGATAGTCCCGCGTCAGCCGTTATTTGGCTTTAACATTCGTGCGGGAATTAAGGCTGACGGTTCTGATTAGCGAGCCATTAATCACAGGCTTTGTGGTTTGCCTATAAATAGGGTTTAGCTTCTCCTTTTAGCAATCCATTACTTAGACTGCTTTCCTTTGAGAGCGAATGCTCTGAGCGATTCTGCCTTTTCTCTTCAAGGACTTGTATCTAGGACTTGCCTCCATGGATGATGATGACCCAGAGCTATCATGCTTTTGTTTATCTCTCTCCAGAAGATTATCACTGTCAAGTGATTTCAAGATCAAGAAGCGTCTCCTTGAGCACCTTTTATATCCGCGCCTTGATGCAGAAAGTTTCAACTCTTAATTGGGGTTGCTGCGGGTATGACTTCCTGGTCTGCCATGAATTTTCAGCCCTTACGGGATTGCAGTTTTGCTATCTCTTAAAGAAATTCATCTTCTTGACCTTCTTCTGAGTCTGGTTGGTGCGCCCACCTTTTGGGAGTTGCGCCATTCAGAAAACTCTGACTCAAATTCTTCTGTACGCGAGTATAATGGACTTTTGCACCTGGACTGCGAGCTTTACATATAGCTCGCATCTAAGGTTGTCGACTTATAAGAATTTCAACCTAGGTTGAAAGTTTCAGGCCTATTTTGTGCAAACCCCTGTTCGTCGAACAAGGAGACGGCAATTTTCGCGTCTGATTCTTTAACGCCTCATACCTTAGACGCGGATGCAAACCAGACTGCGTTTGAATTCTGTGTGTATCACAGCTTTGATCGCGTCTGTTTCTGCCGCCGGAGAAGTTTGGTTCACTGCGCGGGTCATTCCTGCGTCTGAAATTTTCCGCAATAGCTGCGTCTGTCACTTAGTTTTCTTTTTTAAAATATACTAAGTTTCAAATCTTCTAACTTTGCTCTTTTGCAGGTAGGCTTAATCATCCCTTTTCATGTTCGCTGGGCCCCTGAGAATATATCGGCCACGAACTTGTTCGGACGGTCGACCACTGGAGAAGAAGTCATGGGCCCTGACACTCGCCAAGATCTCTTTGAATTCAATGCACCGGTCATGCTTCTTGGCATGGCATGGTCAGAGTGAGATGGCGGTGGATATAATGGTGGGTATGGTCTTGGATTCTCCCTCACCTACCCCAGAAGTGACATCGATGAAACTCCATGCTCATTGGATGACTTTCTGGTGGTGGAGATGTTCATCAACGAAGGATCATACCCCGCCACTTCAGATGGTCAGGTGGAATCAGAAGATTCTGCTGCTTTTCGACCTCAAAAACACCATTGTTCTTGGTCAATGATGGGCTCTTTCATTTTTTACATCATGCATCGTGGTGCAATCAGCTTCCGATCGTCGCCACAGTGTTCAATCCTACCTTGGCGCCCTTCCAAACATCTTGTACTTGGAGTTCTGAGCAGCTTCAAGGAGTGAGTGCAAACCTTTGAGAGAGAGAGGGACTTCTTTGTACTCCTTTATCTATAACACTCAATCTTATTGAATAAGAGAGCGTTTTGTATCACTTTCATATGTCTGGATATAAATAAAAGTGAAACTTTTCTTTTAGTTTCCTTCTATTGTCTTGAACTTTTCTCTTTTTTTTTTTTAGTTAGACTAATAGAAATAAATCTTTGACTTGCTAAAATATGATATAATCTTAACAAGTCAAGGTTTTGTAGAAAAATCCTGTTTTTAGGAAATTCAACAATGCTGTCAGAGGTATGATATTAACTTGACAGAGGTAGGATATTTTTGTGACCTGCCACTCTATAAAGGAAAGTGACAAGTGGAACTCGTGCCCCCAGGGAAGATGAGCTTTTATCAGAGGTTAGGGATTAACTTGATTAAGTTCAGCTGGAGAGTTAATTGAAAACACTGTTAACGGTGTAATGTTACCTAACAATGTTTTTAGGTAGACTTGTTGTTCTGTTGAGGAGAATACAAGTGCGACTAGATTCGCGGGGGATCTAGGAAAGTCTTTACCGTTAGAGGTGTGATATTAACTTAACGGGTTGAATGTAGTCTTGTCAGAAGTGTAGTATTAACTTGACAAGGATTTGAGTCGAGGTGTGATATTAACTTGACTCAAAAGCATTTCAGTTTTGTTTGGAAAACTGAAAGTGTCACTGTCATAGGTGTGATGTTTAACTTGGCAGTGAGGATAATGCTAGAGGTGTATTTTGAACTTGGCATTGGTCATCTCGACTTTAACAAGAAGTCCGAGGGAAAGTCATGGCCTTAAGTGTATTGTTGAACTTAGCATGACTTGGACGCTAGAGGTGTAGTATTAACTTAGCATCGTTTATTTCAGCTTCGATATGGAAGTCAGAGGGAAAAATGGCTGTCAGAGGTTAACATTGGACTTGGTAGCACTTGATTACCGTTAGAAGTGTAATATTAACTTAACAGTAATTTGTCAGAGGTGTGGTATTAACTTGACAAAAATTGGTTTGCGATAGAGCATTTGAGGACCTGTCATTCTATTGATGAGAATTGACAAGTGAAGTTTGAAGAGCCAAAGGTATAGTGTTAACTTGGCAAATTTGAAGTTTTGCTGCTCCATGTAGAGTTGACAAGTAATTTGTACTCGACAAGGAGTATTGAAAATTTTCATTACCAGAGGTATAGTGTTAACGTAGCAATGATTGTATTTTGTAGACCTACCATTCTGTGTATGAGAATAGATAAGGGATTTTGGAGAGAGGGTGGAATTACATCCACTTAGGATTTTTAGCAAATCCTCAGCTATCAACGGATTTGAGGTGCCTTTACACTACCGTTTGAGTTGGGCTAGCCATGCTATTCCCTCAGCATGATGAGTTGTCGAAGACTTATTGTGGGCTTAGAAGCCACATTTTCCTCTGTCGTTAGCCGTTGGAGGCGTCGGACGTTGATGAAGATAAGAATATTAGAACCCAAGTTTTCTTCTCCATATTTACGTCATGCATCATGGTGCAGCCAGTGCCTGTTAGCTTATGGTCTAGCAAGGAAGAAACTTTTCTTGGTAACTTTGATCAGAGGTGTACTTTTAACTTGATCGGCGGGAGTACCATTAAGGATAGTACTTCTTCAGGAATCTGCCATTGATCGGCATCATGAGTGTATCGCCATTTGCAGTTATGAGGCGATATGATCCATTTGAGTAGATTGACTCTACTACAAATGTCCCTCCCATTTGGGCTGGAATTTTCCTTTGTCTTATGTGTCATCACCATAGGTCTTCTGACAGCTAAGACAAGGTCACCTTTCTTGAAAGTTCGCACTTTAACTTTCTTGTTGAAGGCTCTGGTAATCCGAGCTTGGTAGAGCTCGATCTGTTGTTGTGGCCTGTACGTTTTATCATCCAAGGCCTCCAATTCTTGGAGTCGCTGTCGATGCTTCTCCTCCTTCGTCATATCCGCTGTCAAGGCGACGCGTAGAGATGGAATTTGGATTTTCAGTGGAAGCACGGCTTACACCCATAACCAAAGAAAATGGCGTAGCTTTAGTTGGGGTTCGCACAGTTGTGCGATAGCCCATAAGCATTCACCTAGCTTGTCGTCTCAGTCACGCTGACTTTTCGAGATGAATTTCTTGAGGAGCTTGCCAATGGTCTTGTTAAAAGCTTCTGCAGACCATTAGTGGCGGGTAGTATGCCGTTGAGGATACACTCTGGATCTAAACTTAGCGCAGAATCTCTGGAAAGCCTGGCTGATGAATTGGGGTCCATTGTCGTGGACAATTCACTGAGGTACACCAAAACGGTAAATGACATGATGTTTGACGAATTTGATCACGTCAGATGACTTCACCTCCTTCAAAGGAATGGCCTCAGCCCTTTGGAGAAATAATCGGTTATGGCCAAATAAACCGTGTCCCTTTAACGATGGTGGGCTGATAGGCCAACTACATCCATCCCTCACATTTCAAATGGCAAGTAGAAGTCGTGGAGTGAAGGTAGCCTGGTGCTTGATGGATGAAATCACCATGCACCTAGCAGGCGTGACATCTTTTGGCATAAGTGATGGCGTCAGCGATCATCTTAGGCCAATAATATCCCACCTTTGGAGTCGATATGCAAGTTTTAGGCCAGGTTGATGGGCTCCACACATACCGTCATGGGCTTCTTTCAATACCTCCTGTGCCTTTTTAGTGAAGGCAGTGGAGCAAGACCCCGTCATGCGATCGATGATACAATGTTCGCTGTAATCGCATTATAGTAAATTTGGGGCTTTCCTTCGAATGGCAGCCGCTTCTTTGGTGTCCTCAGGCAGGATGCCATACAAGACGTAATCAATGTAGGGGAATCACCAGTCTCTAGGTTCTGGACCGTTGATGACTCGAGAACTTCTTTGTCTTGACGATCTCCTGTTGGCTCCGGGTAGTCCTCAGGAGCAATTCTCGGACAATAACAGGTCGTGGCTATGGACAAATATCTTCTCCACTGCTCCGGTTGGAAGGGCTAAGAGGCGGCAAGAGACGCCAGTGCATCTGCATGCGCATTTTGTTTGCGTGATACATGTCAATGTAAAGTTGGTGAACCTCTTGGCCATGTAGACAGTTGCGTTGTAATAAGGTACTAGATTTTCATGTCTGACTTCGTACTCCCCGCGAACTTGGCTGACGATGAGCTTAGAATCACCACATGCCTCGAGATGTTTAAAACGCCATCTCATCGCGAGCTGCATCCCAATCAAAAGGGCATTGTACTCCGCTACATTGTTGGAGCAAGGGTCAGTTAACTTGACAGCCCGAGGAAATACATAGCTCTGTAGGGAGACGAGTACAACTCCTACTCCTGCACTATATGTCCTTTTGGGCTTTTCTCGATGCAACCGTCAAGAATAGTTGCCACACTTGCCTTTCGAAGGATGTCTGAGTCTGGCAGGCTTCATCGACCTCGTCTGGGAGATCCTCATAAAGTTTGACTGCCCTCGGATCTGGATGTTCAGCCATAAAATCCGCCACACAAAAGACAGCTTGTCCCTTCACATCTTTTTATGGTAAAAAGTGCATTTCATATTGGATAGCAATATGGCCCATTTTGCCAATCGGCCATTTAACGTGAAGGCTTTGTCATAAGTAACCTTAGGGGTTGACTTTTGATATGACGTTTATAGTTTTGCCTACCAATAGTGTCGCATTTTCTGAATAGCAACACCAATGCCAACATTCTTTCTCGATCGGGTTGTACCGATGCTCGGCTCCGATCATCGTTCTACTCAAATAGTAGATTGCTTGCTCTCGTCTTTGATCATCATTCTGAGCTAGTAGAGCTCCTAAAGAATGATCCATCACTCGGACGTATATCAAAGGGTTTTTCCAGTTTTCCACATCGGAGCTGCAAGGACTGCGGTTGTGTGAGGTACTGTTTAATTTCCCCTCATTGATTGCTGGCAGCGCTGTCCCAAATGAACGAACCCCTTTCTCATTAATTTGGAAGGGTTGGCCTCTTCCGGAGAGATTTAGATAAACCTTCGGATGTACGCCAATCGTCCTTGTAATCCCCTGAGCTCCTTGAGGTTTCTCGGAGGTTGCATCTCCTGGATAGCGCGAACCTTTTCCGGGTCCAATGAATCCCTTTGGAGGTTACAACGACCCGAGGACTTTGCCACTGGCCACCCCCAGGAAAGACTTGGTGGGGTTCATCTTTAATTGATGGGCCCGCATGATGTCGCAGACAGCCTTTAGATCAGTTATGTGATCACCTTTAGCGTGGCTTTTTAACTGCGATGTCGTCAACATAGCATTCCACCGTTTTGGCGCATGTGTTTGTGGAAATAGCATTCATGGCCCTTTGATATGTTGCCCCTATATTCTTCAGTCCGAAGGGCATGACGGTGTAACAGTAACTACCCCCAGTGGTATCCTGAAAGAGGTATGCTTTTCATCATCAGGATACATTTTGATTTGATTATATCCTAAGATCCATCCATGAAGGACATTCGCTCGAATCCCCATGTGTTGGTCAATCATGACATCTGTGATTGGCAGTGGGAATTCATCCTTGGGACAGGCCTCGTTTAGATCATGAACATCAATGCAGATTCGGATCTTTCCGTTCTTTTTTAGCAACGGGGACGATGTTGGCTACCAATCAGGATGTTGTTCTTCCCTAATGAAGCCAGAGTCTATAAGCTTTTCTGACTTCTGATTGAATTGCCTCCATTATTTCTGGACGGACCGTCGTTGTTGTTGCTTGACGGCTTTTTACGTCCGTATTATGTTGAGACGGTGCATAGCCACTTGAGGATCAAGTCCAGGCATGTCCTCATAACTCCAGGCGAAGACGTCTATATATCTTGCACAAGAGATATTTCGATCTTTTTTCTCCAAAGGTGACAGGCCGTCGCTTATAAAGATGGGCTTCGGATTAGCCTCATCTCCTAGATTGATTTGAACAACCTATCTCTGTGGGTGGCTCGCGCTGTTCAAAGCGGGTATCCCAAGATTGTTTAAGTGTTTGATCCAAGGATCTGTATCGGATTGGATCATTTCTTCTTCATCTCCGTCTTCTAGGTGGCTTGTTGAAACCATGTCCACTGAAAGTTCTCTGAAGATGTTGCCGATACTAGCATCTGATTCCCACGATGACGTGCCCGATGAGTAATCATGACATAATGACTCTTCAGACTCAGAAGCTGATGGGATCGAAGTTGACACATAGCCCAATCCCCCTGCGAGTCTGATGATAATTCAGGGTTTTCCCTTTCGGCACAAAGATCAGAGTAGCGTTCTCCTTCCTTTGCCGAAGTTCAACCCTGGTCCGCTTGTTAGATCATACCCCCTGCTTTTCATCATTCTGAGTGCCTTTGGCTCATAATGACCGAACTGAGGGGATTCCTGCTCGCCTTCTGATTTTTCACAGGTCATCGTTTCGGATTTATTCGTCCGAAAGAATTGGTCTTTGGCCTTTTCGTCTTGCTGTAACCATGAATATGGATTCTTGCGCACTAACCAACATCTCGACATGCTTCGAAGGACGTTTCACCTTACGCGCAATGATGTCAAAGCATCCATTGACGACCAGAGATCGTCATCCACTTCGGTACTAGTGTCTGACGCACTGAATCAGAAGTAAACCAGAGAAATACGCCAGATCTAAGTCTTTATTAATATACCATCCGCCTACCTCATCGGAGGTATTATCAATATCGAGCTTATTAATGCCCGTTACAAGTGGGTCTAGTTTCCACATGCACTCTTCTTTTTCTGGCTCGGTGTCGCTTCATTACCAGAGTCGGGCTCCTCTGGTTGCGGGATTTCATCTGTTTCCACATAGAGTCCTGATACGGAGAGAATCTTGAATAATTCTCCACTCCCTTGAACGGATGCCTTTCGGCAATCAACGTTCACACCTTTCACTCCCGTCGATGTATTTCATGACTTGGTGGAGAGTAGAGGGAATGATAGAATTGCGATGAATCCATGGTCGTCCCAGCAGCAAATTGTATGAGGTGTCAGCATCTATCACGTAGCATGTCACCTCCGACCTTAAGTCCCCAATCTGGCATTTGAGCTTGACCTTCCCCATTGGACGGTACTATTGGCATTGAACCCATAAATAGTAGTCTGGGTGGCGCTCAGACGTGAGTAGGAATCCCGAGATTTTGCATGCCTCGGCGAGGCCAATGCTCAATGCGGACCCGGATCTCCTGAATGCGTTCACTCAGATGATCCATATACCCTGCGAATAAAGGGGTCGATCATGTTCCCTTTGACTTGCATATCATCTGCCGTGGAGGTGATGCAGGGAACATTTTGGGAGTATGGAGGCAATCCTCTACATCTTCCTCCTTTGGTCCATTGGCACCGAGTCATGAAAGCCTCAGCATTAGCGAGGGCCTCTTGTAGAGCTTCTCTGGCTGATCTTCGATAGCCTGAGGAGCTCATAAAGAGTAATTCGGGCCGGGATATTGGCCAGTTGAGCCAAGACTCAAAGCGGTAAGGTGCCGTGGATCCTTTCGCGATGTCCTTTCGAGAGAACTTTGGAAACTGAAGCTCTTTTTGTCTCTCCACGGGCTGCTTTGTGAGGACTTGGCTGACTCTGCAGCGGTTTCGGAGGAGTTACCGCCATTTCGTCATACTTTTTCAGATATGACTGCCCTGAACGGGTTTCCGCCACCAGTTGACTGGGTTCTTTGGCCAGGACTATCGTCTCCTCTTCTGAATCTCGGTCAGTGAGGGGAACATCAGTCTCCGCTTCCCGAGAAGAGGCACATATCACATTACAGGATGTAGCCTTTTCTTTGCCTTTAGACTTTCTACTGGTTACAGTGGTCCATTGCTGGCCATCCACAAGTCGGGATGAACCCACATGACTTCTTCCCGAGGTGTAGAAACGGGTACCAGGCCCCTTCTCTTGCTGTTGGTGAGGGTCTGTGTTGACCATTTTCAGCTCTCCTCTTGGGACAGGGACTACTTTCAAAGGGTGTTGGAGGTTATCATTCCAACTGGAGGATGACGTCATATTAGCCGCCACCTTCTTCTGCTCTGGACGGAGTTTTAATACCTCTGCGTCAATCAGAGCCTGAAGGATGTCCTTGAAGACATAACAGCTCTTGGTGGGGTGTCCCAACATCCTGTGATACATGCAGTAGTTGGGGCTTATCTGTTTTACCGACTTCTTCAGGGCGCCTAGCTTTAGGAAGCTTCAGTCTGTTGCTCTTGTTGAGTAATTTGAAGAGCGAGTCGACATGTTCATCCTTGAAGGAATACTGCTTGCTGGCGCGTGGTTGGCTTAAAGAGCAACTTTCCTTAACCGGTTGAGATTTGACAGGGATTTGAGTTTCTCTGCTGCCAAGTTATCCTTCCTTTTTGTTTGGAGGGATGTGTCTGGCGCACGCCTTATTGTCCTCTCAGAGTCTGGTTTTTTTATCTTCTGCCCTGACCTGGGCGACAATTTCTTCAGCCTTTCACCTTGTTGGATCACTGCTTCCAGGTGCGACTTTCGCAACTCCTATTTGGGCGAGGAGTGAGGTTTGTAGATTATGGCGGCATGTTTTCCACCAGGGACCTGGGTCCATACTGCTTGACATCGGAGTGCTACGTTCCGAAATCTTTCTACGAAAGACTTAACGGACTCTCCCTTTCGCTGCTTGGTGTCTAAAGGGTAGGCATGTTGACCTCTGAGTCATCTTCAAAGAAGCGCGTTAGGAAGAGCTTCTCAAGTCGCCCCAATTCTTGATGGAGCCCTCTGGGCTTCATGAACCATTCAAGGGCGAGCCCTTTTAAGGTGCCGATGACAAGCGTGCCAGAATGGCATCATTATCTACCACATTCCCTGTTTGTGATTTAAAGTAGTAGATATGCTGGTTCGGTGAACCTTTCCCATCAATGCTTGGAGGGTTGGAGCCTTGAACTTGGGCGGGTATGGACCAGGTCCCACTCGGCCGATTTGGCCGGACCACTCCGGCTTCTTGAGGCCTTTTCCGGTTGGTAAGGGCCTCAAGACGTTACTCCAACTAATTCATTCTTTTAGAATGACCTTTCCCTGGTCTCGCGTCCTTTTCCTACGTTGTGAATTTTAGACGAACCAGAAGTAAGTTGCTCCTTCCTCCTCTACGTGTACAGAAGATGAGCTTTCCCCCTCTTTTTTCGTTTGCCTTTAGACTTCTTAGATGAGGCTTTGTTGGTTGACTTCCTCCTCTTGTCTTCAAATAACTGTGTGAGCATCTGCTTAGGGAGTCGATAGATTCTTGCTGAGCACGAATCATCTCGAATTGTTCCTTCTGGACCTGGGCTTGCTGCTCCAAGAGCATGGCGGTCTCCTCAGGAGTGCTAGTCATGTATATAAAGGCCTCTTTCTCTATAGAAGAGTTTGAAGCCTGTGACTCTGCAATAGCGGAATGCGAGTCATTCACCTCAATGCCCCGGACTACAGCATTGTAGTCAATCGGGGGAATTACCCCGGTCCGGGTACGAGTGTGTCGGTACACTCCTTCTGGTTCTGTGTCAGACTCATTGTAACGCCACCGGTCCTGCGGGTACGGGACGTCACTGCGACGTACATACGCAGGTCGGAATACCCTCACGTATATACGTTAAGCATTAGTACAAGCAAGAATCAGTAGTACGACAAGCGTAGTGCCCATTCATATGCCAACACAAGAAATACAATTGTACAAGGTTTCACAAGTTGTGACATACTCTTACATATCACATGCATCATATATCACAGCCAAGCACAAAAGTACGATTTACAATAAATTACAAGATGCTCACGAGCTGAAAGGGGATCCCGCGAGCTCAAAAGGAAGGTCAGGTACAACAGAACCGAGACTAGTCAACTTGCTCGGCAAGGAAGCTTGATCTTCCACAGAAGGCTCCACCTCGATCCAAGGTTCGGAACCTGAACATACAAATTCAAGGGAGTCAGGACCTCCCAACAAGTGATCATGTTACAGCCGAGTGGCATAAGAATAAGAATAATAGAGAGTGGTACAATATCAAGAAAATCATCCAGCAAGTAAAAGGAGCATAGCATGTCATAAACGAAAGGGCATTGTATATGCTTAAGCTACGGCATCATGAGACCAGTACTTCGAGGGATAATCCAAACAAGGAAACCCTCATCTATATACCTTCATCTCATGTCACCGTAATCCAAGCGCATACAACAACCACAGTTAACGTCTTTTATTATTATTATATTATTATTATTGCTCTCTTACCCTGATATCTAGCTATGTGAACTAGCGTCCCAGCACACATAGAT